>JAWNMR010000426.1:0-19558 GCA_035043845.1 Drosophila picticornis
TACTATTATTCTATCTATTATTCTATACTATTATTCTTCTTCGTCTCGTTCAAAAGACCTTGCAATCAAGACGAGCACTCAAGAATTCTAGCCCCATTGCGTCACTGTTGCCCTTTATTGATGATGTTGGAGTCTGCCCTATGAAGCCCGACATCCAATCATCCTGCCTAAATACCACCCAATTACTGTGGCAATCATCAAAGAATTTCATGAGCGTAACCTGCACTTAGGCCCTCGCGCACTACTTGCCAATGTACGCCTTCAATATTGACCAATTGGCGGCTGAAAAACTGAGTCTCGGATTGTCAAAAAGTGCGTCAGATGTTTCCGAGTTAAGCCGCAGCTAATCGAACACATCATGGGCAACTTGCCAAAAGATCGGATTGAAGCATCTCGTACGTTTGAAGTGGCGGGAGTCGATTATTGCGGCCCGTTTTTCTACAAATCTGTTGTTCGTACTAGACCACCAGTCAAATGCTACATTTCGGTCTTCATCTGCTTTGTCACCAAGGCTATGCACTCGGAGCTAGTACAGGACTTAACGACAACATCATTCATGGCAAGCCTCGTCAGATTTGGTCTGACAACGCCACAAACTTCGTGGAAGCCAAAAATAATTTGAAGGAGTTGAAAAACCTGGTGTTGAGCCATACTCATGGCACTGCTGTTCATCAATTCTGCCTGGCTAACAACATTGATTTCATTCACTCTCGCTGTCCACACTTTGGCCGATTGTGGGAAGCAGCAGTGAAAACCGCTAAGCATCATTTCTATCGCTGTGTTGGCCAGTCGCTGCTCAGATTTGAAGAGTAGCGAACTCTCGTTTGCCAAATCGCGGGCATTATTAATTCTCGCCCTTTAGTCTCAATTTCAGAGAATCCTGACGACTTAGATGTTTTGACTCCAGCTAATTTTTTGATTGGCCGACCTCCATCAACATTTTTAGAGCCAGATCCAATCAAGTTGAATTACAATCCCTTGGATGGCTGGCAGCGAGTGACTCACCTGCAGCAAATATTTTGGTCACAGTGGCAGGAGGAGTAACTCACACTCCTCCAAATGGAAATCCCCAGCTCGTCCTATTCAAGTGGATGACGTAGTCCTCGTTAAGGACGAGAATCTACCTCCCATGAGCTGGCCACTCTCTTACCAGGCAGGGATGGCATTGCTCGAGTTGCCGATCTGAAGACGCCTAAAGGAATTGTCAGAAGAGCTGTCAACAAGAGGTGCCTGCTGCCTGTTAAGGATTTTGTTAAAAGGGAGTCTTTCAACGTGGGAGTATTTTGGCAGTAGCAGCGAAGAAATTTAATTGATTTTGAATTGTCTACATGTTTGAATTTGGAGCCCTGCGTCGCTTAGTAACAATAGCTTATTGTTAGTCTTAATTACATATCCACACTATGTTAAGTGCAGTTTGAGCTGCAGCAGCCAGCGTTAACAGCGCTCTCACTGAACAGCGCTCTCTTTGTGCAGCGCTCCCTCTCTCTCGCTATAAAGGGCGTTCACTGATCGGCCAGCTGCTGCTGCTAATGAGTTGTTTCGCATAGCTCTAGCTGATCGATCGGTTTTAGTAATTCTCGTTGTAAAAAGGTTGAGCAAGTGGCTTCAAACCTTTAATAAGCCAAGTATTGTTGATAGTACTAAGCATGTGGCTTCTAGTCTAAA
Source organism: Drosophila picticornis (assembly GCA_035043845.1). NCBI lineage: Eukaryota > Metazoa > Arthropoda > Insecta > Diptera > Drosophilidae > Drosophila > Drosophila picticornis. Next base: position 1,666 of record JAWNMR010000426.1, read on the forward strand.
TACATTCAATAAAGTGTATAACGCGGAATTAACTTCGTGTTATTAATTGGAATATAAAGCAATCAAAAAGCGCAAACAGTTATATTGAAAGCATTTTTAAAAAAATTTTTTTATGTAGCAATTATATTTTAAACATTAATCAGCCTACATTAATCAAAACATTGATTTGAACAGGTATGAATTAGATCTGTAACATAAACATAAGACTGGTTTTATCTGATAACAAGTATCAATAAATATTGCATTTGTAGCACATTAATTTAACGTCCAACAGTCGAGAGGCCGCTGGTGTGCGCGTTGTATTTGACCCAAGTGTGCAAGCCATAGGGTTGACGTGATTGTGCCACCTGTCATTATACCGACTCGTAAGTCGGTTTATTTTTGTTGTCTGACTGCCGGTAGACCGGAGTCGTTGTGAAGCGTCATGTTTCTCACATATGGTGCAGCACCAGAGCACCTTATTATGCATAACTTAAATTTGATTTATCCAATATTTTGCAACTGTGCCCCAAAATGGAATCCCATAAGTCCATGTAGGCACGATGATGCTCCTGTAAACCTGCAGCTTGTTGCTCAAGCTGAGTTTGCTATATGGCCTCAGCAACCAGTTTAGATTCATTTTTTTTGGATCTACACGCTGCTGCCGTGATCTGGATGTGTGTGCGCCAGGTAAGTTTTCTGTCCAGATATATACCCAGGTAGCGAGCATGGTTCTCCTGCGGTATGTTCTTATTGTTGAGTTGGACAGTTGTACAGTTACCGTTCCTGAGCGCAAACGTGCAGTGCTCAGACTTGCTCCCATTGACGCCGGTTGGTCCAAGTACTGAAACCATCCAAAAACCTCTGCGTAACCGTAGCTGCTTTCCAAATAGTGGTGGACTTGGCAAGGAAAACAGTGTGATCCGCGTATTTAGCAAGCAGCATGTTTCTTGCTAATGGGGTCGGCAAGTCCGCGGTATATAATGTGTACAAAGCAGGTCCAAGGACACTACACTGTGGTACACCAGCTCCAATGCGGCGGGTGTTTGATCGCTCGACCCTAACTTCTACCATAATAGAATGGCCAAGCAGGTAAGACCTAAGCAGTAAATACTGCGCCGATGGTAGCAGGGACTTAAGCTTAAAAAGCAGGCCATCGTGCCATACCCGATCAAATGCTTGCTGGATATCCAGGAAAACGCCAGAGCTGTACTGCTTATTTTCCAAGGCCTCGATGAACTTCCTCTGGTGTGCCATGGTGGTGATGCCTGAAGCCAAACTGATGATCAGGAATTGCTCTGTGGAAGCCACTTATTGCCATCAATCTTCTCGCAGTCGAAAATATTATAAGAGACGACGGCATTGGTACTGTGTGTGTAAGTTTTTGAAATTTTTGCATCGTTTTAAAAAACGCTTTTACACGTTTGAGAATTACGAACAAACATTATATCTGTTTCAAAGGCAGTGGTCAAAGGATATAAAGTGGTGTTTGATAAAGAGCGGGAGAGAGAGAGAGAGGGAGCCATAATAAAAGACACTCAAAACGTGTGAATACAGCAGGCTACAAAGTGTAGTTACCTATTTACGATTGAAGAGAAAATGGAAAAGAGTATTTCCTCAAATGCAAGCTGCACTGAATTATGAAAAAGGCATAATCGTCTAGGCTATCTAAATTTGGCAAACTTAAAGAAAATTGCACGTGATGAAATCGATCACGAAATCACTAATAACGAATAATAATAAAGAAGGAAATTCAAGCATTTGAGGTAATTAATACGTGGGAACTTGTAAAATTGCAGGGCAAGAGAACCATGGGCTGTAAGTGGGAAAACCGTTTCATAGCTATGTCGACCCGGATTGGGCAAATGATACTGCAGACCGCAAATCGTGTAGTGGATTCGTCTTCATTGGAGTAGAAAGCGCGATTTCGTGGGAGTCAAAGAAGCAAAGTCTGGAATCTTTGAGCAGGACTGAAGCCGAATACAGTGAGTTATCAACTGCGGCGAGAGAGGAGATGTATCTAAAAAAAATTGTCAAACAAAAATGTTTAAAATCAATCATGTGAAGTGTATTAATGAATTTGTTATTAATCTTGGTATGTAGTTAAGTAAGTAATCATTGAGAAAGTGTTGAAATATATTTGTTTTTATTTTTCAGCATTGTATTCCCCTATGTTAAGTTACTCTCAATTCTTCTTCTTTAGAACTTCATATTTACTTCATCAGCGACTTTATAATATTGAAACATTACAATAGAGCCATAAAACACGGCAACCCTACACCATTTTCTGAAAACAACTTTTGTTTCAAAGAGCCAAGCCTTCGTTGTTAACCAGACCTCCTTGAAAGTTGTATTTAAACAAAGAATTCTCATAATATTCTGTTCACTACTGGTTCTTTGGGGAGAGGTAGTACGGACTGCTGCCTATCTGCGCAATGCCTATCTGACAAAAACTTTGACTAGTAGAACGCTGCATGAGATGTGGTCCTGTAAAAAAACAACGGTGTAACATTTAAGAATATTCTGCTCAAAGGCGATTGCAGTCCATAAATGGAACAAAAAGAAGTTCAGGTGAAAGGGTAGTGCGTACGTAATGATAAGTTATTTGTGAAGAGCAAAATCGTACTGGCTTTATTATCCAGAATCCGAACAATGAGCAAAAGAGTTACAGCGCGTAAGCTATGTTAATTGAAGTGTATTGAAGTGGCAAAAGCGGCTTGGACATTTAAAGGCATACTAGACTTGATACCCACAAACACTTTTGGCCCAATGAGTAAATGTCCTGCTCCTTGACGATAGATTTCCATTTGTGTATGTGTTTTTTTTTTATGAAAACTGTTGTACATTATGTTAATTTAAGTCGCGCAATTCTGTTAACTAACAGCATTGTGACTGACTTGAGTAAAGCTTTGAATGAGACATTTTTTATTTTCTTATTTTCTTATTTCTTTATTTTCTTATCCTTCGCTCCAACAGGTTTTGGGCACAGAACAAATGGCCTGATAATATTGGTTAAAGTTTTTTGACTCGATATCTAGATGGCATTTAATGAAATCGTGGATCAGCTTGCCGGAGTTGGAATATCGCTAGATGACGAGCGAATTTGTGTATACTGATCTAGGGCAACGTATTGTGTTTGCCAAAGTTACAGGCAATTTCATGTCTGGTCAAACCGTAGCAAAGGAGTGCATTGTAAATTTTGACACAACTAGTACAAGATTCTTTAAAGTCGGAGAATGTTTACTCGAGGCCAAACGAGTAGGAAATATGCATTTGTTTGTAAAGTTAATTCTCATTTGTTTTAAAATGCTAGAAGAAATGGAACGATGTTTTGTTTGCCTTCTGTTTATATAGTTTTTTATTTATCGGAATATAATCAAAGGCTCGGGACCCGTTAGCAAACTAGCTTCGTTCGGAATATGGGTTTTTGTGGTTTTTGGTTATATGTATATATGTTTTAGGTAATACTTAAAAAGATTGATCATCCAGGTCAATACGAATTTACAACAACATAACTAAGAAAATTTTATGAAACTAAAAGAAAAATAAGGTGATGATTCAAAATGACAGGAGAGGAGGGGGATGAAACCGTAGGTAGCCACGATGCTGGGGTTACCATTTTCTCCACTTCATTAATTTTTTCGTCTGTTGTTGAAGTGCTCGGGCGTCCGGCACGCTCTTCGTCGTTCACATCTTCTCGGCCTTCTGAGAACATTTTTACTCACCGATAAACGTTGCTTCGGTCCAAGGTAGCTTCTCCGTATGCCACAATCAACATTCGGAATGCATCCCGCACTTAATTTCGTTTTTCACACAAAATTTGATACAGGTTCTTTGATCCATTTTTTTGAATAGGTAAAAATCGAAGACGATCCAAAACACGTGCAAGCAAAGCAGCTGTCAACAATTAAGTGAACATTCAAAATGGCCGAGCTTGTCGGCATAAGTGAGAGACATGAGTACCAACATAACGCTACAAAAAAATCGAAATTCGAATATACGTAACCCGCGAAAATTCAAAATTCGCGATACTTTTTGAACACACCTTGTATTTATTTTTGTTTGTTGTATCACGTTTTTTTTTTTTTTTTTTTTGTTAAAATTAACCAAGTATTTAATGAAAGCTTAATAATTGAAAAAATGTCAATTATTATCTTAATTGCTTGTTTTTAGTGTATTTTGGAAACTTATTTCAAATAAATAATTGTATCATTATTTTTTTATGAAAACAAAAGGTTATTAGTTTTCAAAAGAAATCTTATTTGAGTAATATAAAATATGTTTTTTTTTTTGGTCTGATGTGATTTTATTTTTTTTCCTTTCATTTTATATTCATTTAATGTGTATAAGTTTTGATTTATTTGCTTCATTTCATTTACTTATTTTAATTAATAATAATAATAATTTAATTTTGACTTCTTTTCGTTATTTTTATTTTTCCCTTGATTCTCAAAATTTTTTTTGTGTTTTTTTTTCCCCATAGCTCTAAGAAGTATCGCACATTCTCTAAAATCAATTAAATTTCCCCGCTGTGGACAAATAGTTATGTACATATAGAAATGAATAAGAATGTAAGTGTATGTGTTTAATTGGTTTTGATTTGTCAACATGTTTGAATTTGGAGCCCTGCGTCGCTTAATATCAATAGCTTATTGTTAGTCTTAATTACATATCCACACTAAGTGCAGTTTGAGCTGCAGCAGCCAGCGTTAGCAGCGCTCTCATTGTACAGCGCTCTCGTTGTACAGGGCTCTCCTTGTGCAGCGTTCCCTCTCTTTCGCGATAAAGGGCTGCTGCAGCCAATGAGTTATTTTGCATAGCTCTAGCTGATCGATCGGTTTTAGTTATTCTTCGTTGTAAAAAGGTTTAGCAAATGGCTTCAAACCTTTAATAAGCCAAATGTTGTTGAAAGGACTAGTCTAAATACACTCAACAAAGTTTATAAAGTAGAATTAACTTCGTGTTATTAATTGGAAAATAAAGCTATCAAAAAGCTGATAGCGCAAACATTTGGTAACCCCGACGCGATTCTTTTGTTACTCGCGTATCGTTTTAATTAAACCATAAAGTGCGCATAATAAACAATTACACAAACGAATCATTAGTGAACTGATATTAGTAAAAAAGAGCTAACTTCAGCAACCAAAGGTGCATAAAACAGACACAACAAGTGCAATAGAATTCCGTTACTCAATCGTCGCTTAGTGTGTGCCTTTGCTTCGCTTGAACTTTCGTGAACTTTTTCGTGTACATAAGCAGCTATTCGTGGGCGATTGAGCATATACAGACCGTTTCTCTCTCGGTGCATTTGTTGTTGCAGTTTTACATTGTGCAGTGAGCAGCAATTTCGTGCGCGCTATAAGCTTAAACATGAACATAACAACAGTCGCGTCCAGTGATAGTGTGCCTGCACCTAGTTCATTTTATAAGCGCAAGGCGGAATCAATATTTATGCCGCGCTACAGAGGCTAGACGTGTTGTGGCCGGTGTCGACGATAAGTTCGGTTGACTCGGTTCAAATTAAGTCAAACTTAGATCTTTTGAACAAAACGGAAGCCTCATTCAACCTCGCTCACGACAGTCTGGAACGTCTTGACTACGACGAAATTGGCAGTGATTTAAGTATAAACTTTCTGAGGCTGTTTGTAAAAGTGACATGTTGTTTAAAAAGGCAGCTTGAACTGTGCGAATCGCGTCCTTTATCGTCAACATTTCCTATATATATTGATCGTTCGCATCGACCGCGCTTACCTGAGCTCAAGCTGCCTACCTTTGTTGGAGGTTACACGGAGTACGCTAATTTCATTTCAATGCTTAACTCTATCATTGACGCAGACACTCAGCTAAGTGACATTGAAAAGCTGCAGCACTTGCGGTCGTGCTTATCGGGCATGGCGTTAGAATCAGTACGTTCGCTTGAAATATCCGGTGAAAATTATCGCGCGGCTTTGAACATTTTAAGCAAGCGTTTTAACAACAAGCGATAAGTTTTCCAGTCGAACATCAAAGAGATTACTGGCCTCAAGAAGGTGGATTCGACCTCAGCAGGGAAACTTCGAGAGTTTTCGGACAGGGTCAACTCCCATATGCGCGCGCTTGAGTCTTTGGGAAGCTCCCAGGAGTTATCTGGCTGTGTGGTTAATAACATGTTGCTCCAAAAACTGGTAATAACCACTCAGAGTTCTTGGGACGAGTCTGCACCGATGGACCAAATACCCTCAGCGCAAGAGTTCTACGATGCCAGAAGTTGGAGAACCTGGAGCATGCAATGGGATATCATTCCCTTAATTCTCAGGTGGGAAAAAACAATTCAAATCCTAACCACTGAAGACGAGCCTTTGTGGCATCTAAATCAAACAATTCTCCATGTCCATTCTGTACTATTTATCCATGCACCAGATTTGAAAATTTGTCTTCCTCAATGCTGTTCATGGAAGTTAAGAAGCTGGCTCGGTGCTTTAATTGTTTAAAGCTCGGACACCATTCTCGGGCATGCAGCAATGGACATTGTTATGTCTGTGGTAATAGGCATCGTACCCCTGCTGCACTTTGATGCCACCATCTCCCAGCAGCCCGCCAATGGGTCATCTGACTCTGCTCTAGTTGCGTCTTCGTCTTTCAGTACACCATCGGATTCTGCACACGGTGGATCATCAGAAGTCATGCTACTGGTCACGGCGATCATTTTAGTGAAAAGTCGTTCGGTCCTATTTCTTCCATGCAGAGCCTTACTGGATTCGGGCTCTTAACTACATCTGGTCACCTCTCGCTTGGCACAACAGCTACAATCGAAAAAAAATCGATCTACAACTATGTTGTCCGGTCTCGGTGGCACTAATCTTCGTACTGAAGGTCCTACGGTGGAAATTTGCTTTAAGTCTCAAGTATCAGACTATGCCGACAAACTATGTCGACTTGCTGTGCGTTCAGGTCAGATCAGGCTCCTATCTGGACATTTCGCGCGAAATTGTCGAAGCAACGCACTGAAGAATACGAAAGGAAATTCTCATGAACAGTGCGGGTACAGCAGAAAACGGGGAACTTTCACACTTTAGAGATAGCCTTTCTTGCCGATGAGAAATGTGGTGCCTCGATAGTGGTTGCATGGCACACATGAGTTCAAATAAGAGGATATTCACCGAAATTTCAAAAGTCGAAAAGACATTACATTTTGCCAATAATAAGACCACACAGATTAGTGGCATTAGTAATGCTAAAATCGCAGTGAAGAAACGGAAGCAACGAGTTGACTTAACGTTGAAAGATGTTTTCTATGTATCGAACTTGTGCCAAAATTTGATGCCGTTTTTCAAAATCACAGACAATGGTTTTGAAGTTAATTTTCGGACAAATGAAGCAGTTGTTATGAAAAATTACGAAGTTTGGCCATGAACGCAAAGATGCGGTAACTTTTGTTACTTGAATGGCGAAGAGCATCAAGAGAATAATGTAATCCATGGTGGTCAAAACGACCTGCATCTATGGCATTATAGAATGGGACATCTTAATGAAAGCGATTTCAAATGTATGGCTAAAAATCGTAAAGACTACCAAATGAAGATGTGCGAGAACGGAAAATTGTCGAAATGCGAAATCTGCATAAGTGAAAAGCAAACTGCAAGCATTTATAAAAGTGTAAAGAAAAAACCTACGACAGAACTATTGGAAATAATTCACAACGATGTATGCGGCCTAATGAGAAAGCAAATCCTGGGAGGATGTGCTATTGTGAAGTTCATTTTTTCATAAGGCTACAGCAGATAAAGATACGACTTACAATACCGCACACGCGGCAGCAGAATGGCTTAGCTAAGAGAAAGAATCGTACCCTGGTCGATACGGCACTCTGGATGGTAAAGCCATCCGGTGCGCTGCTTTCGTTTTGGACAGAAATAGTAAATGCATCATCAGAAGCAGATGTGTAACGCAGGGTCTATCCGACGAGATTCCCCATACTTACTGGACGAAGAAAATTCTTACAGTGTGGCATTTACGAATATGGGAAGGGGTTAAATAAGAGTAAATTTGAATTAGGTTAGGAAGAATGCATACTGGTCGGCTACTCAACTACATCGAAGGCATATCGATTATATTTACCTGAAAAACGTAAGATAATAGTAAGCAAAGATATCAAGTTTTTGAATGTTCCAGGTTTCAAAAGCGAGTACACTGAGGTCTACGAAATCGACCAAAACCCAAACAGAGGTTTCAACATCAATATCACGAGTAAACCTTGTGATGGGTATACCAGCCATAAGCACAAGTGGTCAGCAGCGACGAGCAGAGCAATTTAATCGAGACATTCGACAGATGTTCCAACTAGACTGAAAGAGGGGAAAAGCCATGAGGACAACGTCAGTTAGACAAGGGTAATTGAAGATGAGTTTCTGGCGCAGATACACAACGGAACATGGGAGAAAATGGGATGTCCTAAGAATCGGAAGATTATAGGTTCCAAAATGGTGTTTCGCATAAAAAACAATGATACCGTTCCAGGAAGAAAGAAAGTTCAATTGGTCACTAAAGGATATGCACAAAGGCCTGGAGAGGAGTTTCATGAAACGTATTCACCTGTAGCACGATTCACATCAGTCCTATTTTCGGTGTCAATGGCAGCGGAACTTGATACTTGAACGGTGAGCTCGAAGAAAGCGTTTATACGGAGGTGCCAGAGAGCTTCACTGATTTTATGGAAAAGCTGGAATCGGGATAATTAATTGGGACGAAGCAGGATTCACTTCGAGAGGAGTACATGAAGACAACAGCGGGATGGCGTGCGGCGCTGTCATCAATGAGAAGCCCTGTATGTTTGTTGAAGAAGACGCTATACGGATTACTCTAGTCCGGTTTGCGTTGGTATTATTGACTCACGACGAAGCTACAAGAAGTTGGACTAGAGCCCACCAACAGGACCCAGTTTGTTCTTCAAAAGACAGGGGATGAAGATTTTCCCAGTATCCATTCACGTAAATGATTTGCTGTTGTCAAATGATCTGGATTGGTTGCATCAGACCAAAGAAATCGCATATTCCTTACACAGGAAAAGATCAGCGATGCTATTGAGAGATATTAAAGACTCGGGATGACTGACTACAAGCCCTCACTAACACCCATAGAAGCGAAATGTACTTTGAAGCCGAAATGAGGAAGTACCCCTATCAGATCTTAATTGGCTCTATGTTTCTTTCAGTTACAACTCGTCCAAATATTCCGTACGCCGTTTCGTGAGTCAGTTTAACGAGTATTATCTTATCTTAAGTTTTGCATTGTTCCTTCATTCGTATGTACTAACGCAATGATTTCATAAAAGCATGTAACGCACTCCCTTCTAGACTGCCGGATGAGTCGCGTTGTTAGACAAATAAAAACTTTGATTCCTGCAGAATATCGATATCTAGTTTGTATACGCTGTGAAACGGAGCGATCGGATCTAACAAATCCAACAGCCATACAATTTTCTATCGCTCTCTTAGGGGAGTTAACAGTAACATACTTTCAATATTTTGTACACTTCAGTATATATCATAGAAGATATGCGCATTTTAGATTTGTAGTACCGAAGGTCCTGCGGACGGGTGGTGTGTACGTGCTCTGAATATTTATATGGCCACAAAGATTTATTTTCAGTTCCTAACGGAGTAATATACCTACGTAATTTAATAGCTCTAACTCAAAGACTGCCGAACGTATTGCCATTTAAAACAAAAACTTACCAACTAAATTTGGTGACTGTAGCCTTAGAGCCCCTCGTGGATGTAGCTCTCAAATTTTAACAATTTGTCTGACGCGGGCACAAACCAGTATGTGTTTTTAAATTTTATGTTAGATTGCTCATTGCTAATTTATATTACATATAAAGTATATTAACATTAGTAAACAATACAAACATGAAGGGCCCTAGAAATAGAACTATGAAAATGATGTCGGATGTTAGATTGCTAATTGCTAATTTATATTACATATAAAGTATATTAACATTAGTAAACAATACAAACATGAAGGATCCTAGAAATAGAACTATGAAAATGATGTCGGAATGATTTATTAAAATATAAATTTTTATAGAGAATCTTTCAAAACTCGCATTACAAGATTAATTGTTCGGTGGTTATAGATAGCGAGGGTTGGCCACCAGCTCAGATCTCGCTAATCTTAGTAGACAGTCAAATATGTATCAGAAACTACCCTTTAATATCCTTGTTTTATTGGGGCCTTTCGGAATTTAGGCCTTCATATTTATTTCGACAGTGACTCTATAATAATTAAACATTAAGTAATAGAGCCATAGAACACGACACGCCCGCTAAATAGAAATCTCAACCCTTAAAAGTCAATATTCTGAATTTATGAAGGAGTATTTACCATTAGGGCATGTGACAAAGTTTCCAATCTGAAAGGCTTGAAAACAAATATTATTTACCGCACCATTGCGTTGTTAGACCTGAAAGTACAACTGATAAGGTGAGAGTTGTGTTTGAGGCTTCTTGTAAGACATCCACCACCTTATCACTTAAGGTTATGTGACATACTGGGCCAAGATTAGAAGAGGATCTTTTTAATATCCTAGTTTGATTCCGAAAGCATAGATTCGCCATTTCAGAAGATATTAAAAAGATGTACAGGCAATTTTGGTTAAAAAGAGCATCAAAGTTATCAATTGATTTTATGGCGATGTGATCCTTACGAGGAGTTAAAAACATATGCACTTAATACAGTGACATACGGCACTGCTCCTGTCCATATTTGGCAGTTAAGTGCCTTCAAGTTGTAGCTGAAGAAATATCAGAGAAAGTACCGACATTAGCAGAAATAACAAAAAAATGACTTGTAAATTAATGATAGAAGACGCTGACTCAATTGAAAATTCTCTAATTTTAAGAGAATATCTATCAAAAGCCTTAAAAGAAAGCGAGTTTCATCTAAGAAAATGGTGTTCAAACAGTAACAGTTACTACGAAAGTGATTATGCAGGAACCTTGGAAATCAAAAATTGATTGAGATGAAGACGTAATTGGAGAGTTGGTACACACATGGAATAGAATGAATAAACACTGTTAAATTATCATAAGATACCAAGAAGGTTGATAGGCAATGAAGCAAGCAAAACTGAGGTCCATGATTAAAGCTTATTGGGGCGGTGGCTTACATCAAATCCATTAGCTGTAATGGAGAAATCTTCATAAATATGCCAGCATCAAAATCAAGACTAGCTCCAACAAAAATCGTATCTCTCCCAAGATTAGAACTATGCACCGCAGTATAACTGGCTGAGTTTACAAAAAAAAAGTAATGGAAAGTATGAAGATTAAAATATATGAAATTTATTTAAATTCGGCTTCTAAAATTGTACTTTGTTGGCTTAAGCTTGATCCAGCAACCATCGAAACCTTTGTTTCGCACAGAGTTAATGCGATTCATAATACCCAAAATGCGTCAAAAGAAATTCCTGCAGACATAACATATAGAGGAGAATATCCTTAAGATTAAGTTGGAAATAAAATGTGGTTTGAAGGACTTACATTTTTGAAAAATGTTACCTACTCGCCTGCTGATCAAGAAATTCAAGTAGACAAGACCCCAGAGGTAAAAGTAAAGTGTAAAGTGTGAAAGTGTTATTAATCAACAGCCAGCAAATTTAAAAAAAATAATTTTAAATTTTTGCGGAATGTAATAGCAAATTTTCATTGCCAAGTGCAGAAAAGAACACAATAAAAGATACGTTGAGCATAGAAAATGTGCTTTGTAACTCATTGTAAGCATAATCCAACATAAATTGCTAAAATAAAAATGGAAAGGACTTGCCATGAAATCGACTCTAATATCATTATAGGAGCATTAAAACGCTTCATAGGTCGACGTAGAGAAAATTCATTGCGACAATGGCACAATATTTATCATACCTTAAAGGAAGTTTATTAATTATTCCAAACAAAAGACTACCAGGCGAAAATTAATTAATTCTGTGCAAAACAGTAGATTGAGTGGGTAAATATTCCTTCAAGTGCACCTCACATTGAAAGTCTTTGGGAAGCCTGCGTCAAATCGGTGAAGAAGCACTTTGATAGAGTATCGGCAATTTTAAACTCAAGGACTTTAACTCCATTGTCTGAAAATCCGAAAGATTTTCAAGTATTCAACTTGGAGAAGCTTGGACGACGCTCTTAAAATAATTGGGGACTGCGTGATCATTGGAAAGCGGTTCACTCCAATAATGAGTAATTTTTGAAACGTTGGTCTCTGGAATACTTGTCCGAATTACAAAAGAGACATAAATGAATTAATATAAAAGCAAATCTTAAGCCTGGTACATTAGTATTAATAAAAGAAGAACATCTATCCAAAGCCCCGTGGAAAAGGAGCAGGGTGACAAAGCCTATTATAGGAAAATATGGGGTTTGTAGAATGATTGAGGTACGGACCAGAAATGATCGCTAAGATCGACATACAATTCTTGTCCTTTTCCTATCGACGAGGAAGTTATGGAAGTTATCATGCTGGAACACTTCAAAATCGGATATTCACATCGCCAAATAGCTCAAATGGTCAATCTAAGCAAGTCAACTGTATACAAAATCATTCAGCGCTTAGTCGACCATAATCATCAAATAAGATTTTCACCGAAAAGGAATAGTGGAGGATCATCGGGAAAATAAAGGAAAATCTGGCTCAGTAGGTTCAGTATGGAAACTGTGCGCTTGGTTTTGCCCAACCATGACTTTAAAGCACGAGCACCACGGAAGAAGCCCGCGAGCGCAAAATATAAATGGATTAGGATGACATTCGCCAAAACCCACTTGGAAGAGGATTTGAAGTTCCGGAATATACTCATTTTTGAAAATGAGTCCAAAATTCAACATTTTTAGCTCGGACGGACGGAATTATGTGTGGCGACAGTCCAATTCTGAGCTGAATCCGAAAAACATAAAGCCAACAGTCACGCACTACGGAGAAAGTGTCTTGGTATGGGCATGGTATCAGCAGCCGGCGTCGGAAATTTGGTGTGTGTTGAAATAACAATGGACACGAATGGTTAACTCAATATATTAAAGGAATATTTACTCCAAATTTTAGAGAAACTAGGAATCTGACGTACTTTCCGGTTCTACCAGGACAACGACAAGGACATGTACAGTAATGGCTTATCTGGAACTGCCCCACATGACAATTCGACCGGCAAAGTCTCCAGATTTAAAAGTCATTTAAAATTTGTGGGCTCTGCTGGAAAGTAACAGCCCGGAAGATGGTATCTTCTATGAATAATAGACTTAGGGAAGTTGTTAAGGCTAAAGTATATCATACTATATCTTAACATCCTTATTTAAGCTTTTATTCAACAAATATGCCACTTTTTTAACACTGTCTGAAATAAGAGTTGACATGTATTTTGGATAAGTTTTTAGTTTTTGACTAATTTTAATTATTTAATTAAAATTATAATAAACTAAGTTTATTTTTTAAGCGTGACATGCATTTTGGATAGATTTCAGTTTTTGACTAATTTTAATTATTTAATTCATATTATAATAAAAACTAAGTTTATTTTTCAAACGTGATAAAGCATTAAACAAACTAGCATTTAAACATTTTGCGTTTGTTTCATTGTTTAAACTATATAGCACTTCAAAATTGTTGCTAGACACTGTCGGGAATAAGCTGTGAGACCTTCTTAGTATTTTAAATAATTTTTTATAATTTAATGTCTCCAAACATATGGCTAATGTCTGCCTACATGGCCCTCGACTGGATCGGTCCACCACCGGACGAGATAACGAGATCCCTTGTCAAAGAGAGGGAGAAGCTAAAGATCGGTTTAATTATAGGCTGCGACGCCAATGCTCCCCACACTCAGTGGGAGAGCATGTACACAAATTCGAGGGGTGAATCACTCTTAACCTTCATCCTTAATACTAACCTCTTAGTATGAAATACGGGAAATGATCCCACCTTTATTATAAGAAATAGGAGAGGTCATTGACTTGACCCTCATCTCACAATCCATGAGTGACCAGCTAACAGGTACATAGAATTCGAGCTTCTGTTATGCCACCAAAAACCAGCTCAGTTAGTAAATCAGAAGAAGGGAAACTGGAAAATGTTCAAAGCTAAACTTGACCGAACCCTTTCGGAACACCCCGCAAGGGGTCCAGACAACTTAGCTCATCTCTGTAAATCACAGATACCTTCACAATAGCAGGCAATAAGGCTTTTAATGCAACCTGCCCTGTCAGTAAGCCAATGCGCAAGAAGAAACCACTATAGTGGACACCTCAACTAAATGTCCTTCGACAAAGTTGCAGGTCTCCCTTTAATGCGGCGAAAGCGGAACGACCTTCAATGGTCACAATACAAATCAAGTCTAGCTGAATACAAAAAAGCCACCAGACAGGAAAAAAGAAAATCTTGAAAAGATTTTTGCACTGAGATAGATTCAACTAATGAAGCTGTAAGGCTAACAAAGGTTCTATCAAAAACCTCCCCCATACTATGTTATCTGAAAGAAGATGACAACTCAAGGTCGGTCTCCAGTGAAGAGTCAGTGGACATCCTCCTCAAAACGCAAAATCCTGGCTGCTCTGAGCAATAAACACTTTCAAGCCGTTTAAATCCCAAGGCCCAGATCAAATAAGACCCAATTACAGAAGGCGGGCAATACAGCCATAAACTAGCTACATGAAATTTTGGGAAGACTTGAAGACTGGTCGCATCCCACCGACATGGCTTCCAGTCAAAAATAACTTTTATACCCAAAGCTGGAAAGCCATCGCACACCAGCGACAAAGATTTCAGACCCATCAGTCTGTAATGTTTTATGTTAAAGACCCTGGAACGACTCATAAGTCTCCATCTCATAGCATCCATTGACTCCAAGCTTATGTCGGAGTCTCAACATGCCTACAGGATGGGCAGATCCCTAGATACTGCCCTTCATTCTGTGGTCTCTACTCCATAGGGAGTATACCCTAATAGCGTTCCTACACATTGAAGGTGCCTTCAACAACGTCACTCCGGCAGCCTTAACTGGAGCTGTGCTGAGCCTGGGGATTGACACTAGTCTAGCGGGATTGAAATAAGAATAAAATATACTTGGGCTCATATGCAGAAACTGCCAAATCTGATAATATAATTTAAAGGCCCTGGTGTAAGGACCAGGAGGTAAAATCTTCCAATTTCATTCAAATTAATATGTACAACCATAAAAACAAAATATTGTACGAGGTGTGTTCAAAAAGTATCGCGAATTTTGTGTTTTTTCAGATATTATTTATTTATTCATGAATATCTATTTTGACCCCTTCAAAGTAATCCCCATGAGATATTATACACTTGTGCCAACGGTTTTTCCAATCTTCAAAGCACTTCAAAAAATAATTTTTTTTTATCTTGTTCAGCTCCTCCTTCGATCCCGTCTTTATCTCGTCAAGCGTAGCGTAACGTCGTCCTTTCATGGGCCTCTTCAGTTTAGGGAACAAGAAAAAGTCACAGGGGGCCAGATCTGGGGAATACGGTGGCTGCGGCATCATTAGTGTGTTGTTTTTGGCCAAAAAGCCGCGCACAAGCAACGATGTGTGAGCAGGGGCGTTATCGTGGTGCAAAAGCCAATTTTTGTTCTTCCACAAATCCGTGCGTTTCTGGCGGATTGCTTCGCGCAAATTGCGCATAACTTGCAGGTAATATTCCTTATTGACCGTTCTACCCTGTGGCAAGAACTTATGATGCACCACGCCCCTGCAATCGAAGAAAACTGTCAGCAAAACTTTCACATTCGACCGAATTTGCGCTTTGGGGTCTTGGTTCGTGCGGCAGCTTCCATTGAGATGATTGAGCTTTGGTTTCCACGTCGTAACCATAAACCCACGATTCGTCACCAGTTATGACCCTCTGGAGCATTTTTGGGTCGTCGCGGACAGAGTCCAACATCTCATTAGCAATGTTCATGCGATGCTGTTTTTGGTCGCAATTGAGCAATTTTGGTACGAATTTCGCGGCGACCCGTCTCATGCCCAAATCATTGATAAAAATCGAATGGCATGAGCCAATCGATATTTCTAGCTCCTCAGCAACTTCTCTAACGGTGATTCGACGATTGGCCAATACCATTTTCTCCACTTCATTAATTTTTTCGTCTGTTGTTGAAGTGCTCGGGCGTCCGGCACGCTCTTCGTCGTTCACATCTTCTCGGCCTTCTGAGAACATTTTGTACCACCGATAAACGTTGCTTCGGTCCAAGGTAGCTTCTCCGTATGCCACAATCAACATTTGGAATGCATCCGCGCACTTAATTTCGTTTTTCACACAAAATTTGATACAGGTTCTTTGATCCATTTTTTTGAATAGGTAAAAATCGAAGACGATCCAAAACACGTGCAAGCAAAGCAGCTGTCAACAATTAAGTCAACATTCAAAATGGCCGAGCTTGTCGGCATAAGTGAGAGACATGAGTACCAACATAACGCTACAAAAAAATCGAAATTCGAATATACGTAACCCGCGAAAATTCAAAATTCGCGATACTTTTTGAACACACCTCGTACATAGCCATCCTGAAAAGGCGAGCCTTTTAACAGAGGCCAGGATGGTCAATTTTCCATTGGAAGATACCCAAAGATGATTTTTATCGAAAAGTTAGATAAAGACGAACCAGTTCGGCAGCAGTCTATGTTCGATATTCAAACAATCTCGTTGTATTATAAATTTATTGTTGGTATCATCTTTCAGTTGTACTTGTACCTTATTATTTCACCGCGCGTAAAATAAATAGTATCAAAGAGTCCAGTAAGATAGACAGGATTATTTTATGAAAAAGGTCCTTTGGGGAGACTGCTGCCTATCTGCGTAATGCCTACCTGACAAAAATGTTGATTAGCAGGACGCCGTTTGACATTTGTACCTGTAAAAAGACAACCGTGTCACATGCACTCCATAAATTGAACAAGAAGAAGTTCAGGCTTAAGGCTGAACTATAGCTATTGGATATATTGTTTTGAATCCAAAACTAAGTTAACAGACATACTGAAGTGGCGTGAAGGCTTGAGTAGTAAGGAAATGGGGATTCTATGACATGAAGTGGCTTATTGCTTTTGATTTTTAATTGCTTCGTTATTGGAGTTAATTTATTGCTTTTGGGTGGGGGAGTCACAGGTGTGTGATCTTTTTTAGAAAAATGTGTGGTTTTGGATCACGTATGAGAAACTTATGATCGAAGGGTATAGATTTATGGCTGACCCTTTTTTAATTGTGGGTTGACATGAGGTGGAGGACCACTCAGAAGCACTTGTGTGTGCGTACGTGATTGTGTTTTTAAGGAGGATATTGTGCGTTAGGCGTGTAACCTGTAACCTGTGTGCTAGACTCAAGCGGAAGATCAAGTAGCAGCTGCTGCACTGTTGTGCAATTAATTTTTTGAGTGTGAGAGCAATGATCATTGAAAAGGTAATGCTCACTTCTCTTTTGTCACTTTTTGTCAATGTAAGAACTCCCTGTTTTCCCACACAATAATTAAATTATTATTGTTTTAAACTGATGTAAAGTACGTACTTCGCATGTAAGTTTGCCACGCGCTGGTACCTTCTTCGTGGGTTTGGTTCTCCTTCCCCCTTTTTACTGAGCACTCTGTTTGAGACTTATGTTATGTTAATTTCACAATTATTTGAGCCTGCGTTGCTTTGTGCACCTGCGGGCTTCATACCTAATATTTTAGATTGTGATTTATAAAACCTTATTAGTTTTCGAACTCTACAATAATCAACTCGTGTGTGTTGTGTTTTCAACGTTCAAAAAGAAATCAAAACAAAAAAAAAAAATTAAATGTTCAACAACAAGAATAACTTCCTGAACGTCATGAGGGATTTAACTCCTCTCCCGGAACACCTCGGCTCAAGGACAGAGCAAACTCATACAGCTTGCAAATAAATAT
>JAWNMR010000434.1:0-12493 GCA_035043845.1 Drosophila picticornis
TTTTGATGATGATGGCGATATGGATTTGGAACTGGGGCATCATAATTTCCTCGAGGATGGCGATGAGCACGATGATGGTAGTGACATAGCTAAAACTCTTGGTCTTGCTTGGAATCCATCTTTGCATCCGGCGGACATTCTATCCAGAGGTGGAACTCCAAGCCAGCTCATGAAATCTGATATCTGGTTTAATGGGCCAGCCTTTGTTGTCGGGAATAAGGATGAATGGCCTCCGTCTTGTGCACTCAAAAGACCCTCGATGGAACTTCGGAAGACTGTGTCGCTCCACGTTTATTTAATGTTTTATAAAATTAAATATTAACTCTTTACAAATTCATTCTATTTTAAGTTAACCTAAAGTTAACTAAATTGTTGTGTATGGCCTTGTAGAGTTCAGTTTTAAATAATCGAGGTATTGCCGTAGTGCGGTCACTATTTGTTAATGATGTTTCGGTCAACCGCCGTTCACATTGGATCCACTACTTGCACAAGTTGGTGCCGTATTGCACAACCAATAGATTAATTGTAAGTTAATTGTTAACGGCAGCAAAACGTTTGTCGCGCTCGAACTGGCCAACTGTGCAGCTTCAATTACAGAAAGGGCACTGGTACACCGCAAATGATCACAATTTCAATGATTGGTATAGCCCCACCAAAAATTTTTAAGTAATAAGATATATATATAAGATATATATATTATATTTACACATTTTTTTTTCAATATTGGAATGCATTTTAGACAGTTTTTATTATCGGTTTCCCACAATTAATATTAATAAAACGACCTTTAACAAGACGATGCCGCCAAGTTACTTTTTAATAAGAATTTTGTTGCGCAAGTCGTCAATTATAGAAGGGAAATGCATGGGCCGGAATTAACTAGCGTGGGCATTGCTACGCACATTTGCTCTGAGTCAGAGTTGCTAATTAGGACACCGATTAGAGTTGCTAATTAGGTCCCAAAGGGCTGTATATGTCCCAAAGGGCTGTATATATACAGTCACGTCCCAAATAACGGTACTAGTGCTTATTGTTCTCATTTTTTTTTTTAATATTAACTAACATATATGTAGTCTCAGTTTTACTTTCATAATTCTAAATAGAAAAGGATCTCAGAATGTTGTTTCAGATACATCATCACTGAAAAATGATCAAGTAAATGAAGAAGTTCTTGGCATTGGACCGATAATAGATTTTGATTCAGAACATTTTCAATCACCAAAATATTTGAGTCTAATTGAAAACATTAACTTAAATCATTCCAAGTTTACAGACTTGAAAGTAATCGATAATTATCAAGCTCATTACGTACAAAGCTCTTCACATTGGTGGATGAGTAAGACTATTGAAAAGTTAAAACCATATTTATTCTGATCCAATTCTCAGTCAAATAAAAAAGTATTTTTGGGAATGTAAGGAATGTCGCACTTCTAAAAGTCCAAATGGATTGTTTAAGCCTCCCATCGGAAAGACATTCACCTCTGATGGGCCATTTTCGAAATTGAATACCGATCTTTTAGGACCACATTCTAGTACGAAAACCGGTCGTCGTGGATTGTGTTTTCAATGGATCACAATTTAAATCTAGTATTTTCCAATCATTTGACACAAGTGCACAGCTATATATACCTCATGCTAATGCCAGTGAGCGATTGAACCCATATGTTATATCAGTAATGCGTACTTATATAGACAAGGAATATACTTTGTTAGCAGCAGCAGCAAAGAACCATAATTGCTTGAATCTTTAACCTGTTTGAATTTGGAGCCCTGCGTAGACTAATATAAATGTTGTTAGTCTTAAGTACATATGCACATTATGTTAAGTGCAGTTTGAGCTGCAGCAGCCAGCGTTCGCAGCGCTCTAATTGTTCAGCGCTCTCTTTGTGCAGCGCTCTCACTCTCTCCCGATAAAGTGCGTTCACTGATCGGCCGGCTGTTGTAGCTAATCAGTTGTTATCGCAGGCGGGCCACAACTGCTGACACGGAGCAGGCAGCACAGCCCATGGAAGCGGATGCAGATGCTCCATTGTTGACCAGCAACAGTGGCAACACTGAATCTATAGCTGCTGCTCCAAACTCTGAAGTGAACCCCACCAAAATGGAAGAGTGTTTTATTTTTGCTGAATGGAGCAGGTATTGCAGGAGTAGCGTCAATTGCAACAGTAGATGAAGCAATCGCGACACCTGCTCTAACAACAATAACCACAACAACACTAGTGTAGGGAGGTGCAAGTTAGACGTCATTGCAGCCACAGGCCAAGAAGAGCAGCTCACTCAACCCGATCAATGAGGAAGGACACACGCAGAGCCACAAAGTGAGCATTATTGAGGATGATCTCTCCGATCTAGATTCGGAGATCACCAATGTCGAAGAGGACGAGGATAATCGCCTGAGTGTCGCCGAGTTGCGAAAGAAGCTGGACAAGATTGTGCGCGTCTCGATCAACTGCAAGGAGGCGCTGTAGAAGAGCAGCAATCAGTTGAGGGCCGCCTGCCTTGGACAGGATCGGTTCTGGCGAAGCTACTGGAAGCTGCCCAGGGCGGATGACATCTTCTGCAACAAGCAGAAGATAGACGACAAGGATGTTCTAGATGAAGAGCGACAGTCTGCGAATCCAACAGCAGGCTAAGAAGGGGCAGCAGCCGGCACTGAACACCGCAAGGCATCACCATTACCGCTGTGTTGACCAGCCGGTGCTCGCTTTTGATAAGTGCCGAGCACTTGTCTGCCAAACTGCGGACACATTTAATTTTAATTCTGAAACCTGACCTATCGAGGATGACCTACAACACTTTTGATGATTTGCAGCGAGTCATCCACGTACAGAATATCTTAGCGTTTCGTTGGCGAGAGGAGTGTTTTGCACTCTTACACTCATGCTATATGGAGATCTTCGACTCAATCTCTTCAGGTGGATGACTTCGCCCTTGACAAGGACGAGAATCCGCTTCCTATGAGTTGGCCACGATTTAGAGAACTTGTGGTAATTCCAAACAGAGGTGGCGTTGCGCAAATGGCTCATTTGAAGACTCAAATAGGCGGGCTAGCAAGAAAATGTCAACAAGATGTGCCTGATGCCTGTTAAGGATTCTGTTGAAAGGGAGTCCTTCAACGGGGCGAGTAATTTGGCAGCAGCAAAGAACTATAATTGATTTGAATCTTTGAATTTGGAGCCTTATGTACGAATGCACATTCTAATAAGTGCAGTTTAAGCTGGAGCAGCCAACGTTAGCAGCGCTCTCATTTCACAGCACTCTCTCTCTCTCTCTCTCTCTCGATAAAGTGCGATCGCTGATCGGCCGGCTGCTGCAGGTAATCATTTGTTTTCGCATAGCTCTAGCTTATTGATCGGTTTCACTTATTCGCTTTGTGAAAGGGTTAAGCAAGTGGCTTCAAACCTTTAATAAACAAATTATTGATTCAAAAAACTAAGCGTTGGCTTCTAGTCCAAACACATTTGAACAAACTTTATAAGTTGTTCTGCATTAACTTCGCGTCATTATTTGAAAATAAAGCTATCAAAAAGCTGATAGTGCAAAAATACTAATTTAAATCACACAAGTGGAGCGTTAAGGGCTTCATTACATAGTAGTACTGAATAGTCTCCTTACATGCTGACATTTGGTCTGAATATATGGAAAGATTATGCTCCATTAAGGAGTTAAATTTGTTAAGCGACGATACCAGATTGACTATCCAAATACATTCAGTTTATCAGACAAAAGGCTAAAGAAAATGAAAGGAAGGGCGCATGAAACAAATGCGTGCAAATACAATTTGCGTTGTCGGGAAATTCAATTTAAAGTATGTGACATGATGAATATTTCTACTTTATGAAATGTATTGAACGTATTTGAAATACAAGCAGAGCTTAGTTTTTTAACAACACTTTGTTTTGTCTATTACAGATTTGGAGTCAATTGCTAAACCTTTTCAACAGAATTGTAACTCATGATCGATAAGCTAGAGACGCAAAAATCAAATGAAATAACTGCAGATGCTGGAGGATTAGCAAACGCCCTTCTTCTTCTTCTCCTTCTTCTTCTTCTTCTTCTTCTCCTTCTTCTTCTTCTTCTTCGAGAGAGAGAGCGCTGCGCAAAGAGAGTGTGCGCATGCAACAACAACTATTTATACTACGTCACACAGGCGACAAATTCAGTATATATAATCCATTATCCAATTTTGTATGTCAAATACAATGCCAGACAGTCGATAATGGTGGGTGATACCAAAGCTGTAATCCGTATTTGAGACTTGAAGCAAATTTCTATCATTTGACCTTCAGTACCAACACTAATGTTATCAAGACAGTTGTAGTTGTAAGTCGAGTTTTTTTAACTGTAACTGTTGCGCCAAACGAGAGGTGACCAGATGCAGTTGAGAGCCCGAATCTACAAAGGCTTTTGCATGGAAGAAATTGGCCCCAACGACTTTTTACTTTCCTTTTTTAATTTAATGATAGCCGTGGCCAGTAGCGAAACTTCTGATGATGCATCGTGTGCAGCAAGGGAAGAAGAGGACGGTATTGAAAGTTACCAGAGCAGAGTCTGATGATACATTGGAGGTCTGCTGGGAGGGACTGTCCAATGTCCACTGCTTCGTGCCTGATAATGGTGTCCGACCTTTAAACAATAAAAGCAAAGAGACAACTTATTAACTTCTTTGAGTCGCAAATCTGTATGGCCAACACAGTTGCCAAATGGGTACGGTGAATTGTAAGATTGGGATGCCACAAAGGATTATCTACTGGGGTTAGGGTTTTGATTGTTTTTTCCCACCTGAAACTCCCAACAATTCTGAGTAGTGATGTACAGCTTTTGGAGTAGCATGTGTATGACCATGCAGTCAGACATTTCCATATACGAGTTGCCTTTATCTGAAAACTCTCAAACCTTCTTAATCCCAATAATATCCTTGAAATGCTATTGGAAAACTAATCGCTTATTGTTAAATCGTTTGCTAAGAATTCCCAAATCCGCTCAATAAGTTGCACTTGATATGTCTAGTGAAAGTTCTAAGTCTAAAGCTAAAATGGCTCACTAAGCCACTAAGCTCTGTGTCCTTGTCAATAATTGAGTTGAACATTGATATGACATTTGCATATTCCATGTAGCCACCAAAAAACGTAGGCAACTTGAGCTCTGCTAAGCACTATCGATGAGAACGATCAATATACAAAGGAGCTGACCGCTCAACCGTCGACTCCACATGGCGAAATGTTGACGATGAAGGACGTGATTCTAACATTTCAAGCTGCCTTTTCAAACGAAATGACACTGCTACAAACAGCCTCTGAAAGTTTCAGCTTCATCGGAGTGAAGATGTTTCAGACTGTCATGAACCGAATCAACCGAATTTATCAGCGACACCGGCCACACCACATCTGGCGCTTATAAAAAGAAATATGTGCAGGCACACTTATATCGGACGCGACTGTTGTTGTGTTCATGCTTACGCTTAACGCAGACACAAAATTGGTGCGAAATGCACAATGTAACCCGACAGAACAAATGCACTTATCACCTACAAACAATTGCTTATGTACCGACGCGCGAAACAAACTAACAGAAGTTCAATGCGAAGCAGAGGCACACTAAACGGCGAATATGTGGCGAACTTCTTTTGCACTTGCCTTATTAATTGATTCGTGCACCTTTGTGTTGTTGTTTAATAAACTAACTTTATGGCTTAATAACAACGGTACACGAGGAAAAGCATTACGACGGGGTAACCAAATGTTTGCGCTATTAGGTTTTTGGTAGCTTTGTAGTCCAATAATAACACAAGTATATTTAAGGTTATAAATTTTATAGAATGTTTTTAACAACATGTATTGGTTTTGTGCGATGTCCGTCATGCTGTCTGTTTGTCTGTCCATTTGTCTGTCTGTCCGTCCACCCTTTTGTATGAACTCAACTTTTTTCGGTAGACGCTTGAAACCTGCTGGTCCGTGCATCAGACAAAATATAAAAGTTGGAGTGTTACGTCCACTAGGGGGCTAGGAATTCGGTAAAATCGATGTTCCTCTTGACGCCACGCCACGCCCAGCTCCGCCGCCTCCAAGTCCCTCGCCCTTCGACACTAAAAATTTTAAATGGCTATATCTTCTGACTTTTTTAAGTTAGAGCCGTTAAATTAGAGAGGTATGTTCCTGATAGCCGCTTTAAGAACCGATAATACATTTTATAGCGACTCTCACTTTTGCACCCATAATCGCCAATATCGATATTTCGGAAAGTCTAAATCGATAAGCCAGATATCTCCCATAAGTTGAAGGCTAAAATCACCAAATGTAGTTGGTAGGGTATTGCCGATGTCCTTCAAAGATAGATATATGCCACGCCCACCTCTGCTCGCGTCCCCACCCCCCACAACACTTGCTCCTCTACCCTAAATATTTGATATTTATATTACGTCAAATTTAATATTTATATTACTGCTAGCCGCCTTTTAAACCCGATGACAGATACCTACATCCCGCATATCTCCCACAATTTAAGAGACAGAGTGATCAAAGTTGGAAGGTAGGATACTGGGAACGTCCTTCAAGGATCGGCATAAAAATTTTCAGACCTCGCACACATCTACCGCCCTTGGACCCTAGAAATCTGAAATGTGAATTTTTTCCACAATTTTTAAGCTAGAGTCACCTAACCTTAAAAGTATTAATTGGTAAGTCACCTAAGAGATCGAAAAAAAATTAATGATCACGTCGCTTCCCTTAACCAATATAGCTGTTACTGTTAATTTGAAAAAGAAACGGTTATTCTGACTCTCGGGATGTTTGTATGCTGAATTGGCAACTAATAAAAAATAACGTGTTCATAATAAAGCCTAGCATGCGCTAGATCATATATGTATATAATCGGGAAATAAGTGAAAGTGCAAGAGAATTCCATAGTGAATTAGAGAAAATAAGATATGTTGTAGTCGTTCAATAATAATATTTTTTTTGGTACCATTTTTGATCCACTCTAAATTAGTTGTTGGTGCTTAGGCGGCCACTCCAGCGAATAGAATAACTGAACCACTCAATATGCAGCACGAAATTGCTCACTCAAGAAGCGTTCAGTAAGAACCTTTTAAAAAGACGTACGGCTCAAAAATAAAACACGTGATTGTAACTCCAAGGGTACAGTGTATTTTAATAATACACAGAGGAAATGATACAACCCGACAAGGTGATAGTTATTTAGCTTTATCCCATTGAGTCGAAATTGGAGGCGTCGCTAGTCAGCGGGACGAAAGTACGAAGGAGTGTTTAACCCAAGAGAGCAACTTCATCCTGGCTGGATCGTTCCAATTTTGTGTGTCAATTGCATTGCCGGCCTGATTGTCCGTAATGGTCGGTAGACCAAAGCTGTGAGTGAATCGGCATAGACCGATACTTGAGACTTGAAGCAAATTTCCACCGACTGACCTTCAGTACGAACATTAGTGTCACTAAGACCGGGCACTATATATTTAAATCGATTTTTTTATAACTGTAACTGTTGCGGCATGTGAGAGGTGACCAGATGGAGTTGAGAGCCCTAATCCAGTAATGCTCTGCATGGAAGAAATAGGCAAGAACGACTTTTTACTATAATGATAGCCGTCCCCAGTAGCACGACTTCTGATGATCTCTCTTATGGAGCAAGAGATACAGCCGATGGTAAAGTGAAAGACGAAGACGCTACGAGAGCAGAAAAGCTTTCATCAAAGTTCAGCATGGTATGATGCCTGTTGCCACAGACATGACAATGGCCACTGCTGCTTGGCCGCCAATAGTGTCCGAACTTTAAACAATTAAAGCAAAGAGCCAACTTCTTAACTTCCATCTCGCTTCTCCAAGAATGCATAGAATTCTTGAGCTGAGGGTATTTGGTTCATCGATGCAGACTCCTCCCAACAAGTCTGAGTAGAGATATCTAGTTTTTTGAGTAGCATGACCATTCAGCCAGATTTTTCCTGAGAGCTGTCCAATGACTCAAGCGCCCGCATATGGGAGCTGACCTTGTCTGAAAACTCTCGAAGTTTGTAATGATTCGCTTGTCAAGCTTATACATTTTGCTTTCTCCTAAAAAGGGGCAATAATCTTTGCATTTCACATATAACGCCATCTATGAGTAATAGTGTTGAGTTGTGCGCTGTGCAAACATCGAAAAAAAAAAATAAAATAAATTTAAATGTCGGAATTTTCTGTAGAGTGTAATAGAATACGCACAAAACGCTTCTTTATCAGTGCCTATTCCGAAATTTATTAAGGGTAAATGAATTAACAACCATTCAAAAAGGGACACAAATTTAAATAAATGTGTTTTTTTTTTAGAATGGGCACTTAATACGGCGCTTAATATGGCACCTAATTTGGCACTTAATACGACACCCAATTGAGCTGAATTCTCACGTACTTTCACATCCTTTGTAGTTCATGAAATATTGGATAATTGGAGCAACAAATTGACCATAATAATAAATAAAGAGCCTTTGCCACGCCCATGTTCAGGGTGGAGAGATCGGTACTAAGCTAATTGCCCAAATTACTTTATTTTGGGCTTAAGAGAGTCTCTCTTAAAACTCTCCCTTGGAGCACGCATTAACATTCGATCATACACAAATTAATTAAAACATGAAAGAAAAGAAAAAGCTTTTACACGTGGGCACTTGGCAAAGTAAATGTGTAAAAGTTAAATTAAATGTTATCTATTAAGTAATCCTAAGAATTAAAGTTATCCTACAGTGCAAAATAAAAAAATAAAAATATGGAAGTTTTCATTATTGGCGGCGAACTTTCGCAAGAGGCTTGCAATTTTTGCACTCTCTCTTAATAACTAATTACAGCGACACACACACACCAACACCAGTAAGTTCTTCCAGCGTGGGATGATATATGTAAGTTACTCTCTTTCTTTTATTATGAGTCGCGCTTAGATAAAGAACCATGCGTGCATTATTTGAGTACCTAACATTTCGGAAGCTACTCTTTAAACTTGAGCAACTGTACGCTTACAACAGCAGCCACACTGCTAATCAACTATATATCTTTATGTAATTATTTTTGTTTGTTTTTTAAAACGCAAGGCGACCATACACTGAAGGCATAATATTCATAGATTATAACAATCTTTATAATAAATAGGCACTAAACATATATACATATGTACATTCCCCACACTCCATTAATATTGGATTTTCTCATATTACTATTATTTAAAACCCAAGAAAGAAAAACAAGTTTTAGTGTTTTTCTTATTTGCAAGTCAAGTAGATATAAAATAAAATTGTTTTATGAAATCACATATTTGAACATGAGCAGGTCACCTGTTGAATTAATGAGGCATGTACCTATTGCATGACGACTTGCAGACTGTAACAGCGCTGAAGAACTGTCATTTTTGTTTAATAATTTAATTAACATTTTTTTCTGTAAGCATGCGTATAAACTATAATTTTCGCTTCCTTGTATTTATATCTATAATATTATAATTCTATTATTCAATCATACATTTAAAAATATAAAATACATATATCTTTCTAATTTTAATATTTAAATGTATTGAATTCATTGTTAAGTGGATTACATGCAGTTCCTAATGGAGGCCCGCAGGACTTTGGCATGGTGGGCGAGTACGCCTAAAAGGTAGCACCACAAAAACTTGACTGATCCGATCCTCCTATTACTTTTGATTTTTTCTTCTTTCTCATGTCCATGGTCTGTCTTCGTCTGTCGTTCTCTAAGTAAAAATATAGTACGCGATAAATAAATAAATATAACTAATAACTGGGCAGCCATTTTAATATGTCGGTTGACCAATAATAACCCACATCAATTGCCGGCGAGCCTCAGCCCGAGCAAGCGCGTACTCCGAACGTATTAATAGCCCATCTGCTCCACGTTGTTCACTACAAGTTTTCCTTCTGAAGTTGAATCCACCATCTTGAGGCCAATAATCTCCTTGATCTGCGATATAAAAACTAATCGCTTTTTCTTACAGCGTTTACTTAGAATGTCCAAGGCCACACACTAATTTGCACTTGATATTTCTAGCGAACGCACTAATTCTAAAGCTACGCCCAATAAACACGACCGCAAGTGCTGCAGAAGTAGGGAAATGGGGATTCTATGACAGGAAGTGGCTTATTGCTTTGGATTTTTAATCGCTTCATTATTGGAGTTAATTTATTGCTTTTGGGTGGGGGAGTGACAGGTGTGTAACCTTTTTTAGAAAAATGTGTGGTTCTGGATCACGTATGAGACATTTATGATCGAAGGGTATAGATTTATGGATGACCCGTTTTTAATTGTGGGTTGACATGAGGGGGAGGATCACTCAGAAGCACTTGTGTGTGCGTACGTGATTGCGTTTTAAGGATGATATTGTGTGTTAGGCGTGTAACCTGTAACCTGTGTGCTGGACTCAAGTGGAAGATCAGGTAGCAGCTGCTGCACTGTTGTGCATTTGATTTTTTGAGGGTGGGTGCAATGATCAGTGGAAAGGTAATGCTCGCTTCTCTTTTGTCACTTTTTGTCAATGTAAGAACTCATGGGACACCTAAATGTTTTCCCACACAATAATTAAAGTATTATTGTTGTAAACTGATGTTAACGTACTTCGCACGTACGTTTGCCACGCGCTAGCACCTTCTTTG
This sequence comes from Drosophila picticornis, assembly GCA_035043845.1. Classification (NCBI taxonomy): domain Eukaryota; kingdom Metazoa; phylum Arthropoda; class Insecta; order Diptera; family Drosophilidae; genus Drosophila; species Drosophila picticornis. The sequence goes on from JAWNMR010000434.1 coordinate 10,637, forward strand.
TGGGTTTGGTTCTCCGCCTTTTTACAGAGCACTCTGTTTGAGTGTTATGTTATGTTAATTTTACAATAATTTGAGCCTGCGTTGCTTTGTGCACCTGCGGGCTTCATACCAAATATTTTAGATTGTGATTTCTAAAACCTTAGTAGTTTTCGAACTCTACAATCATCAACTCGTGTGTGTTGTGTTTTCAACGTTTAAAAAGAAACCAAACCAAAAAAAAATTAAAATGTTCAACAACAAAAATAACTCCCTGAACGCCATCGAGGGATTTAACTATGTCTCCCGGAACACATCGGCTCAAGGACAGAGCCGCCCGAATTATTTCGATAATTTGACTTCATCATCAACAACAACATCATCACTAATCCCACCGCCGACTCCATCAGCATCACCAATAATCCCATCACCACCAGCACCACCACCAGCTCCATCATCAATTCATCAACTAATTTCAAGCGGGTTTAAGAATCGCATTTCGACATACTCATTTGAGAATAAGCAAACAAATTTGATCGAAAAAACAGAGTTTCTGTATGAAGCAGCTTAAGAAATTCTTCCACTTATTAGAAATGTACTGCAAACTCACACAGCTTGCAAAAAAAATATTGAACTCTTTGCAGAGTATATTAAATTCACTGATGATAAGTGTCATAACAGCATCTAGTGATCTGGGAGAGATAAAGATCATGCATCAATTATTTGTACTAAAATGGATGAATTCCAAGAGAAGGACAGTGGTTGGAGATGAACGTCAACAAATATACTCCACTTAAGGTTTTAAGCTTTATTGAAACACCAAAAGTGTTGAAAAATAAGAGAGCAATAATTTATGTTAAAAATGCTGATGCATTTTGTTTTAAATGGGCATTAATATCAGCCCTAAAAACACCAGTAAACAACCAGCCTCCACGATGCTCAGCATACAAAGTTGATGAGATTGAAAGGGACTTCATAAAAATTGATGAAGCGATCACGCTCAATTTTTCCAATTTGGATTTCCCACTGCCGTTGGACCAAATCAAAATGTTTGAAGCTCAGAACCAAAGCATTAGCATCAATGTTTTTGGCTACGATGAGCAGTCAAATACAGTCAACGGGCCACTATTTGTGATGGAGGTGGAGAAGAAAAACCACATAAGCCTGATGTTGCTGGAGGCGGAGGAGCGCGGACAATTCGTGTGGATAGAAACTTTGTCAAGGTAATATTTAAATAAATACTCTTTGCCAAAAACAATATTTTTTAAAACATATATATTTGTTTTTATACTTCCAGACTTGTGAGGCGCTAACTCACATCGCACAAGTCACAGTTATATTTCTGCAAGACGTGTCTTAATTACTCTCATAGCGAGCGGATGCATGTAGATCACCGTTAACAGTGTGGCAAGGTTGTGTTTACGCTCCCATCGGAGGAAAAAGCAAGTATTAATTATAAATTTTTTAATCGTAGTTTAGAAGTACACTTTGTGGTATACACAGATTTTAAGTGTATACTAACCCCTCTTACTTCTCAGCATATTCCCATTGCATATTCGCACTACATAAAGTGTGCCTTTGACCCAGCGTCATAATATTCATCAATACTACTAAAGTTTTTAATGCTTTTAGTTTCATTCCTACTATTTAATTGTCCTTCTTCCTCTTCTTTTTTTACTTTCATAAACTGATTTGCTATTATATTCCCTCTAACAATTTTGTGAAGAGGTTGTGTTATTGGCTTAAACGTTTCCTATAATTGATATTCATTTAATGCATTGAAATTTTCTTTTCAGAGCGTTTCTTGTTTTTGTCAATTCTTTCAGTATATGCTCATTCATTTTTAATTAATCTAATCGTTAAACTTGCTTATAATTGTAC
>JAWNMR010000437.1:0-45136 GCA_035043845.1 Drosophila picticornis
CTATCACTTCCTGGCGCTCTGAGGAGATTCATCTCTACGCGTGGCAAGCCTCGTCAGATTCGGTCCAACAACGCCACAAACTTCGTGGGAGCCACAAACCATCTGAAGGAGTTAAAAAATCTAGTGTTTAGCGATGTTCATGCTAATGCTGTTCATCAATTCTTTTCGGCTGACAACATTGGTGTTTCATTCCCTCTCGCTCTCCACACTTTGGCGGATTCTGGAAAGGAGCGGTGAAAACCGACAAGCATCATTTTTATCGGCTGTCTTGGCCAGTCTCTGCTCAGATTTGAGGAGCCAAATCGCGGCCATTATTAATGCTCAGCCTTTAGTCTCAATTTCAGAGAATCCTGGCTACTTAGATGTTTTGACCCATTTTTTGATTAGCGGACGTTCATTTGTAGAGCTAAATCTAACAAAGTTGAATTACAATCGCTTGGATGGCTAGCATCGAGTAAACTCACCTACAGCAAATCTTCTGGTCACGGTGGCGGGAGGAGTATCTCACACTCCTCCAACAGCGTACCAAATGTAGATCACCAGCTCATCCTATTCAAGTGGATGGCGTAGTCTTCGTTAAGGACGAGAATCTGCACCCCATGAGCTGGTCACTCACCAAAATGCATGCTCTAATTTCAGGGAGAGATTGGCATTGCTAGAGTGGCTGATTTGAAGACGCCTAAAGGAGTTATCAGAAGAACCGTTAACAAGATGTGTCTCCTGCCTATTAAGGATTCCGTTGAAAGTGAGTCTTTCAACGGGATTATGTTGGCATCAGCAGCGAAGAAATTTAATTGACTTTGAGTTGTCGACATGTTTGAATTTGGAGACTGCGTGGCTTAATATAAATAGCTTATTTTTTGTCTAAATTAGATATCCACATTAAGTTGAGTGCAGTTTGAAATGCAGCAACTAGCGTTAGCAGCGTTCTAATTGTACAGCGCTCCCTCTCTCTTTCTCTCTCTCTCTCTCTCTCGATAAAGGCCGTTCGCTGATCGGTCGGCAGCTGCAGCTAGTTAGTTGTTTCGCACTTCTCTAACTAATCGATCGATCTGTTAATTACTCTTATTGTTGATAGGTTTAGCAAGAGGCTTCAAATCTTAAATAAACAGTGTTATACAAAGACTTAGCATTTATATTATAACGTGTAAATAACTTCGTATTATTAATTGGGAAGCATAGCTACTAAAGCTGATAGCGCAAACAGTTAGCATTAATATTGTTGTATAATTTTTGAAGTATTATTATATTTGACGGGGGGGAATTGCAACGCAACCTGTTAGATCTATTGTGCCCCTTCTAAGCCTTTAGCTCTTTTATCAGCCTAAAATTCCCCATGTTATTACCCCATAGGTTAGCATGGGTCTTACTCCATGATTTGCCGGCTATGTTACGACATGTATAAAGCGCCTTGGAGGACTTTAATATCGTATTTTGCGCATGGATGCTAAAGTTAAGATTACTGTCAAATATGACTCACAGGTATTTAACCTCCCTACTAGTTTCTAGTAGGGTCCCTGAGAGCCATATTTGCCTCACCCTCTCGTCTGGTAAAGGCGAACGATGAATCTTTTCGTAGGGTTTAGGTTGAGTCCAACCTCCATACACCAGACATTCGTTACCCTTAGCCCTGACTGGACTATGGCACAGATTGATTCTTCAAATTTGCCTCGCGCTATGATAACAATGTCATCGGCATAACCTTGACTTTGATATACCACTGTTAGTAAGTCACGGTGCTATTATACACTGATGATGCGGCCTGCCTGGATCGCAGCAGTGCGAGAATCCAGGCCCCTTCTCCAGAGGGTGTCTTTGATTGTCTTTGTTGTTTTTATCATCAATTGCCGCACTCAAAGTTAGTTGCGGCTGATAAAGTGTTGTGTCCGTGGAACTGTCTACTTTGTGTGCATGCTGCTTTGGGTGCAGCGGACTTTGTTTTAGCAAAGTGCTTCTAATTTTTATATTTCATCAGCTCTTCCAACGTTTTCAGTAAGAACAATGTTAAGCTGACTGGTCTGAATATATAATATCTTTCTTCCCTGCTTTGGCGATAAAGACTACCCTAGCTCTACCTCCATGCGCTCTGTTTGTGTCCGATGGCTTGGCTACTTACTAGAGCTTTCCTAATACGGGCTAATTTGAATGAAGGCTGGCGATATGCCGTCTATTCTGGGAGATTAATAGGGCTGGAATGTACGAGTTACCCAATTTAGTCTCTCCCTTGTAAATTTGTAGACTATTGCCACGTCCTGCGGAGAAGTATTACCCGGGTAAGGCTAAATTAGAACAGGCGGTCGTCATTTGCCTGAGCACACCGTTCAAGACGTCGGTACGATTGACATTATCGCATCCGCTGTTTGTGGACATCTCGTGTTATTCGCAGCTAACATCCCCGGGGGGAGGCAATTCGCTATCCGCAACCCGCAATCCGCCTTGTGGCCTCAGCTCAGCCCACAAGATCTTTAGACCAGGATTTTTTAAGTATCTATTTATAATTAATTTTTTTTAATTATTAGAAGTAATTTTTTAGTTAAGTATATTATATTAGGAGTATTGACTACAGGTTAAATTCAGTATGAATCCTAAATAATAAAATTGTATTGCCACTATTGATGACTCGCAAAAATCCACTCACTTCCCAAAGAGCTACGGTACACAAGATTCCGTCCGCTTTGCACCTCAATACAAATAAACGTTCGCCGAATTTTTCTAACCGTTTAACGAACAGTCGTATGTACCCGACAATCGATTTTGATGTCGCTTACGAGCGTACTGTCGACGATTACATTTCAAAAGCAGGCTTTTTAATTGTATCTAAGTAGGCATGAGTAAATAACTGTATTATAAATGTATAATAAACATCTGACATAAGAATATTTCAAAATATTATACTTGCATATATATAAATTGATAAATATTCCTTGTTGTCATGGCGGATGATGAAGAGAAGAACGAGACTCAGAAGGTATTTGAAAATGTTATTATTATTTCGCCGTTTTTGTTTTTACTAACATACCCATTGAAGTCTGATACTAGGCCGGAATTTTTTTGGAACTATATATGTAAAACATTGCGACTAAAGTTAGAAAAGTGGACCAAGTTGATGACAACTAATGAATATAAGGTAAGCGCGGATTTCAATGATTTCGTTATTGATTATAGTGGATCAAATAATTAACACTCATTTACACATTTCGTGGCAAAATCTTTTGTTAATCTAACCATCTGAATGACGTGATACTTTGAACATCCTCTTTTTGAAATAATAAATTTTACGATAATTTTTAATAAAAATTACGATACCAGCCATTGGTTGTTAACGGGAGGTCTCGGTCAGAACGCGAACCACCTCCCGCCCAATGGACGACGCCACATAGCGTGTGGATGACGAAAATCGCGATCAACTGACTAGTTACATTAGATTTGAGTTTCACTTGAATGTATAGACATGGTAATAAAATGTAAGTAACAAAGATAATTATAATTGGAGAGTGGTTCGTATAACGGTCCCTCTGCTATTTGTCGTCTGATGGAAGATATTATTCCGCCAGATCTCCGACATTGTGATTTTGGTTATCTATATGATTTTTGCGTCGGTTCCATGATCGTTGTTGTTGTCCGTTGTGGCCCGATGAAAATGAAGAGAAGTCCATTGCATTCACGTGGAAAAGTAAAGCCATGTCCAACATAATTATAGCGTCACGAAACATGAATGTCTATTTGCGATTCTGTCAATTGAAAGATTTAGATACTATCTTGAACTCCTCGAGTTCGAGAACCCCAATTTGTGGAATGCCGAGCTCGCAAGAAATTCTGAAATTTTTATTCCTTGCTTAAAAATTTGCAAGGGAGAGAGGATAAGAAGCAGCGAAGTCAAATTCTGAAAAGAAAAACTTTTCCTTGGAATCGCTTGCCATAAACGATGAAAGATGAAAAACAGTCTTTTTGATGGTCGGTCAAGATAACTAATCGTACTCCACATCAGTTAGCTTACCGATTACTATACATGTGCGGTTATATCCACAAGTCTTAAAGGATACAAGATAGAACGTTACAGTTGGGTGTAACCGATTGCGAAATACTTCGATACCATAAGTTAGACTAGCAGATAACAAGTAGCAAAGAGCAGGGTGGGTGTAGCCCATTAATACTGTTTAAGTTGGCCTTTTAAATTTCAGTAGCTGGTACCGTGCCTTCCAAGTTTGGTAAAAATCACGGAGATAAAGGATATTGGAAACTTTGGGCGAGAGTGGGCGTGGCCGAAAAAATTATTAGACAAGGTTCAATAAGGTTCCTTCTAAGTTTGGTAACTGTTGTTATAAAATTGCGGGATTTAATTTTTCTGATAATTTTTCCAAAAAATTTGTAATACGATCTTAGTAATTTGCCTTCTAAATTTGGTAACTGTTGCTCTTAAATTGCGGAAGATATAGGCTTTCATCATTTTGGTGTTCTTCAGACTTGTGAAGGGTGTTACTAGCAATGTATCTTTCAGATTTTATGACTCTAGCTTTCAAATTGTGTGAGATACATGGTCTTACCGATTTACCAATAGGTATTTCGGTTTAGGGGGTGGAGTGAGCAAGGCCACCCAATTTTTTATTGCTCTCTCTTTGGAAGATATGCGCATTTCATTTTTCTAGAGTCGGAGCTGCTGTAGCCGTGTTCCGAATATTTACAAGCCGGTCCTTAGAGGAGGTTACCAGCAAGTTATCTGCCAAGTTTAGTTACACTCTCCACCAGTAACATACCTACATAGAGTGGCGGCTCTAATTCAAAAACTGCGGAATATATAGCCATTTGAAATTTGTATGGTCGTAGGGGCATGCTGATTTTTGAAGGATACCGCCAATAACCTAACAACCAAATTTTATGACTTGAGCCTTAAAACTGTGGGAGATATCCGGCCTTATCGATTTAGATTTGATCGATTTCCTAGCCCAGTATGTGTTCCAAGTTTCAAGTCTCTATCTCTAAGGGCGTGGAAAAAAGTTGCGTTCATACAGACGGACAGACGGACATAGCACATAATCAATATACTATTGACACCTTCGGTATAGTTTAACAAAACACATTAACTCCGCGCCGTGTGCTTTTTTCATTGTTGATACAAGATTGCATGGAGTTAATACCCGGCTACGATAGAACCACCCAAAATGAATCCACACGCATCCACATTTTTATATCCAAAGCAGACAGCGATATCTACATATTTGCATTTTACACAGTTACAATATATGGGTCGCAACAAATATTGCGCAAGGTCATTATTTTAAAATAGATTTTTTCTCATCGTGCATTTTGGATTAAAATCCACTTCAAGGAAATCCCAGCTGCACGAGTTTTTTCGCAGTCGCGCCAGTACCCGCCCAGTACATTGGTGTGGGTACAACCAATCCTGAAAACTTTAAATTATTTTTTACTTGTATTTAAATTCTGTGCCCTCTCCCTGGACGTTCTCGATTCGGGCATTAATGGCCATTGTGTCAAGCAATTGGGAGTGCGGGCTCCCAATATCGACGCTCTGCACAAGTTTATGTTTCGTCCCTTTTGTGTTGTATTGGAAATAAAAGGAGAAAGTTTATTTTGCCCAATTTTGGACGGGAAGCTTAGAGCTTTTGCTCTTACAACAACAACAATTAATCACTACGTTGCACTTCGAATGTTTAAATTATTTTTTTTGTGTGCACAATAAACAAATTATTAAAAAAATAGCAAAGAACAATAATAGCAATGCGATACACTGATGGCATGCCATATCATTAACGGTGAATCCAAAAAAAAGCCAATGTATTAAATTAATAAATAGTTTTCACAATTCAAAAAAAAATAGCCATTTGAATTTCAATTGGCAAAATTAATTAATTCTAATTATTTAACTCCAAAATTAAAAGATTTAAACTAAATTTAGTTGTGTGTCGTTGTGATTAAGCCATAAAGTGCGTTTAACAAACAATAACACAAAACGAAACATTAGTGAATTGAAATGAAAGAAAAAAAAACCTGAGATGAACAGCCAAAGGTGCATAAAACAGGCATAATGACAACTGCAATAGAAATCCGCTCCTCAATCCTCGTTTAATGTGAGTCTCTGCTTCGCTTGAACTTTCGTGAACTTTTTCGTGTATATAAGCAGCTGTGCGTGGGCGATTGAACATATAGTGACCGTTTCTTTCTCGGTGCATCTGTTGTTATCGGTAACTCAGCCTGCAATTATGTGCGCCCGTAAAGCTTAAGCATTAACACAACAACAGTCGCGTCCAATGATAGTGTGCCTGCACAAATTTCAATCAAATCAAATTAGGCCGCGCTACCGAGTCGATGATAAGTTCGATTGATTCGGATCAAATTAAGTCAAAGTTAGAACTTTTAAACAAAACGGAAGTCTTATTTAACCTTGTTCATGGCAGTCTGGAGCGTCTTGACTACGATTAAATTGGCAGTGAGTTAAGCAGAAACTTTCTGAGGCTGCTTGTAGAAGTGGCATGTCTTTAGAAAGGAAGCTTAAAATGTTCGAATCGCGTCCCTTATCGTCAACATTTCGGCATGTTGAGCCGGCAATTGAACGATCAGCTTCTATATATATATTCACCGTTCTCATCGATCGCGCTTACTGGAGCTCAGGCTCCTACGTTTTTTGCTGGTTATACGGAATATGCAATTTCAAATCCATATTCAACTCAATTATTGACAAGGTCACTGAGTTTAGAGTCCTTGAAAAGCTTCAGCACTTGCGGTCATGTTTATAGGGCGTATCTTTAGAAATATTAATTGCAAATTATCGTGTCAACTTGAAACCGCCTTGGCCTAAAAAAACGCTTTAACAACAAGCGATTAGTTTTCCAATAACAGATCAAGAAGATTATTGGGCTCAGGAAAGTGGATTCGACTTTAGCAGGGAAACTTCGAGAGTTTTCAGACACATGCTGCTCCAAAAACTTGACATCACTACTGGTTGTCTTGTTGACTTGTTGGGAGGAGTCTGCACCGATGGACCAAATACCCTCAGCTCAAGAATTCTACACATTCTTTGAGAAGCGATGACAGAAGTTGGAGAACCTGGAGCATGCCATGGGATATCATTCCCTTAAATCTCATGTTAAAAAAAAAAATAATACAAATCCTAACCACATTAGACGAGCCTTTGTGGCATCCCAATCTCACAATTCTTCATGCCCATTTTGTAATTGTGTCGGCCATACATTTCATGCATGTACCAGATTTGGAAATTTGTCTCCCTCACTGCGACACAAGGAAGTTAAGAAGTTGGCTCTTTGCTTTAATTGTTTAAATTTCTGACACTATTCTCGGGCATGCAGCAATGGACATTTTCATGCCTGTGGCAATTGGCATCATACCCTGCTGCGCTTTGATGAAAGCCTCTCATATCAGCACGCCAATACATCATTTGGCTCTGCTGTCCTAGCGTCTTCGTCCTTCAATTTACCATCGGCTTCTGCATCTCTTCCTGGCATTGCAATTGACATAATTGAAAAATTCAACCTAAAATACGGCTCACCCCGCATTTTACAAACCTCAGCATGTGGATTTGCTGAGAACCAGCATGTTCTCTGACTTGCTGTGCGTTGGTCAGATCAGGTTCGTATGTGGACTACCTTTGTTACAAAAAAACCCGTCTTGGCTGGGTAGTCACAGGTGGTGATCAACGTTTGAGTCAAATTTCATTGTTGGTCTCAATCAATCAATTGGAAGTGCATGAATTTTGCAATGCGAGCATTCAAGTATCCAGATCTCAGCATCCCACTGGTCATCTTTTATGCTCAAAGTCTCGGATAACGCCGCTGAAGTCTCTGTCGGTTCCCAAGCTCGTGTTGTCCGGGGCAATGTTGCTATCTCACCTTATGCCTGATATCAAGTCTATGCGATGCTTTAGAGGACGATATTACTGCTGGCGTGACGCTACTGTTTCCCTGTATTCGATCAATGACGACAGTAGTAGGGAAATGGGGATTCTATGACAGGAAATGGATTATTGCTTTTGATGTGTGTAACTTTTTTTTTTAGAAAAATGTGTGATTTTGGATCACGTATGAGACATTTATAATCGATAGGTATAGATTTATGGCTGACCCTTTTTTAATTGTGGGTTGACAAGAGGTGGATGATCACTCAGTAGCACTTGTGTGTGCATACGTGATTGTATTTTTAAGGAGGATATTGTGTGTTAGGCGTGTAACCTGTAACCTGTGTGCTAAACTCAAGTGGAAGATCAGGTAGCAGCTGCTGCACTGTTGTGCATTTGATTTTTTGAGGGTGGGTGCTATGATCAGTGGAAAGGTAATGCTCGCTTCACTTTTGTCACTTTTTTGTCCATGTAAGAACTCATAGGACACCTCCCACCTGAATGTTTTCCCACACAATAATTAAAGTATTATTGTTGTAAACTGATATTAAGAACGTACCTCGCACGTACGTTTGCCACGCGCTGGTAACTTCTTTGTGTGTTTGGTTCTCCACCTTGTAACAGAGCACTCTGTTTGATTGTTATGTTATGTTAATTTCACAATAATTTGCGCCTGCATTGCTTTGTGCATCTGCGGGCTTCATGTCTAATATTTTAGATTGTGATTTCTAAAACCTTAGTAGTTTTCGAACTCTACAATCATCAACTCGTGTGTGTTGTGTTCTCAACGTTAAAAAAGAAACCAATACAAAAAAATATTAAAATGTTCAACAACAAGAATAACTCCCTGAACGCCATCGAGGGATTTAACTATGTCTCCCAGAACAACTCAGCTAAACAAATCCACCCGAATTATTTCGATAATTTAACTTATGTGGCTAATTCAAGCTTGGCCATCGATCCAACCCACTTCATCATCAACAACAACATCATCACCAATCCCATCGCCAACTCCAACAGCATCACAATTAATCCCATCACCACCAGCACCACCACCACCACCACCACCACCACCACCACCACCACCACCACCACCACTAAAAACATCAACTCCGTCACCACCACTAACAACATCAAGTGCATCACCACCACCAACAACGTGTACCCCATCACCACCGGCAACAATTTTAACTGACCATCAACTCAAGCAAGGGTCTGCACCGCGTGCAATATACAAATTGCACCGACAAAGTGGAGCGCTCATCTTCGTTCTACTTCCCACAAGTTGTTCGTTTTTACACCTCAAGAAATTCTTCCGTTAACTAAAAATTAATTGCAAACTCACACAGCTTGCAAAATAAATATTGAACTCTTTGCAGACTATTAAATTCGCTGATCATGAATTGCTAATGACAATTAAATTTCATCAGTCCAATATGAGTGTCATAACAGCATCTAGTGATCTGGGAGAGATAATCAAAAATCATGAATCAAACATTTGTACGAAAATGGATGAATTCCAAGAGAAGGACAGTGGTTGGACACTGTCTCAAATCTTAGGTCTGGAGGTAAATATTAATAAATATACTCCACTTAAGGTTTCAAGCTTTATTGAAACAACCAAAGTGTAGAGAAATATGAGAGCAATAATTAATGTTAAAAATGCTGATGCATTTTGTTTTAAACGAGCATTAATATTAACCCTGAAAGCAATAGTAAACAACTAGTCTGCACGATGCTCAGCATACAAAGTTGATGGGATTGAAAGGGATTTCATAAAAATTGAAGAAGCGATCACGCTCAATGTTTGAAACTCAGAACCACAGCATCAGCATAAATGTTTTTGGCTTCGATGAGCAGTCAAATACAGTCAACGGGCCACTATTTGTGACGGAGGTGGAGAAGAAAAACCATATTAGCCCAAGGTAATATTTAAATAAATACTCTTTGCAAAAAACAATATTTTTTAAAACATAGATGTTTGTTTTCATACCTTCATACTTGTAAGGCACCAACTCACATCACACAAGTCAGTTATATTTCTATAAGACTTGTCTTAATTACTCTCATAGCGATCGGATGCATGCATTGCACCGTCAACAGTGTGGCAAGTTTGCGTCAACGCTCCCATCGGAGGAAAAAGCAAGTGTTAATTTGAAGAATTTTAATCGTAGTTTAGACGTTCCCTTTGTTGTATACGCAGATTTTGAATGTATACTAACCCCCTCAATTCACAACTAAGTGAGAATGTGGTCGCAACTTCTCAGCATATTCCCATTGCATATTCGTACTAGTATGCCTTTGACCCAGCGTTAGATAAGCTGGTTTTAGAAACTGGTGAGATGCAGGTGTAAAATTCGTCAAGTCTCTTATCAGAGATGTAAACGATATTTTTACCTGTTATTTCAACACCATAAAACCCATAAGTATGACAACAGATTATGAGGTTAATTTTAGGAATGCAGTCATCTGCGAGAATGCTTTAGGCAATGATCGAGTTGGGGATCATTGTCATTTAACTGGCTTCTATAGGGGTGCAGCACATAATGCTTGCAATATTAATTTCCAAATTGCACCTTTTGTTCCTGTATTTTTCCATAATTTTTCAAAATATGATTCTAATTTGTTCGTTAGGGAATTAAATAAAGTTGAAGGTGATATAAAAGTTCTCCCCCTTAAAAGGAAATTATGCATTTCACTCTCAAAATATATTCATATTGCATCCCATGCTATAAACCTTGAGATTAGATTCTTAGACACTTTCCGCTTCATGACATCCAGTCTAGATGCACATAGCCAGTTTTAATAACGTTAAATCATTTTTCCCATTTGATGATGAATTTCATCTAATACGTACATTCCACTGAGACTAAAGATTTCTTTAAAGATAATGCAGAAGATGTAGAAATGAGATTTGAAACATCTGACTATCCGGAAGACCTGTCAAAAAAATATGGGATCGGAAGGTGCAATAAAAAAGTTTTGGGAATGATGAAAGATGAAAACAATGGAAAAAGAATGTTGGTGTTTATTGGTCTTAGAGCCAAAATGTATTCATTGTCTCTTGAGGGGGCCGGATGAAAAAAAAGTCAAAAGGTGTTAAAAAGTCAGCGTTAGATAAATTGACCATAAGTAGCAATAGCAATGTCTATTTGAAAAAAGACATTTAGTGAAAGCATGTTGATGTTTAGATCTAAGATTCATAACTTGTATACACAACTTTAAGTTCTAGAGATGATAAGAGGAAAATAAAAGAAGATGGGAAGATACATATGCCTGGAGGCATTAAATAATTTATTCATAGTAGTAAGAAAAAAAGAAAACATAAATAAATAAATAATAAATTATTTAAAAAGCAATCAACCAAAAATATTAGTAAAATTAAGTGAAAAATAAATGTAAATAAAACTATGAAGAAGAAAAAAAAAATATATATAAATAAATAAATAAATATTTTAAACCAAAAAGAAGTACATGTCTCTCTTTTATTTTAATTTATGCAAGCTGACAATGTAGGGTATGACATGAAAAAAAAAGATATATATATATATGTATAAATATATATGTAAATATATTTGAAATTAAATGTGTGTTTGTGTATCTATTTGTGCCTGTATTTAGAAATGCAGTGTACCTGTAACAAAAGGAGAAGTTAAACTCAAGACTTGAAGTTTATTTGAGTTCACGAAGCTAAAAATAAAGTGTATATGTGTGTATGAGTGGAATATGATTAAAAAAAAAAAAATAATAACACAAAGAAAATTGCATTTTGTAATGTTTTTATTTATTTAAATGAAACGAATTAATGAAATACAATTGATTAAATTTAGTATTAAGATAATTTATAGTTATTATTATTAAATATTTTTAATAAAGTTTAAAAAATCTTTTGAGTTTTCAAGCACATCATCAGCACAAAAGATTTTCCTTATTTCACATTTCTCAGCAATGGACTCCTCGGCAAGAAGCTTAGCTCCATTGTTTGCCCCTCCTCAGTTATATCGATGGTGGTTTCGGACTCTTCAATCTTTTGCTTCTTGTGTGACGAAGCGTCCTCCTCCTCCTCAATTTTTCGCCTCTAACTTGGAGAAATTTCTAGAAGCTCAATCCATTCCGATGGACTCAGCTCTGATGAGAATTATGGATTCACTTCGTTAGCTGCTGTCTCGCTACTTGGAATCGGTCAGGGCATCAGCTGCCCCAAATGAAAATCCATTGAATTTTCATCGTCATCCATGAAGTTGAAGAGCTCCTGAATGTTCCTCGACATCTTTTTGAATGAGATACTTGTATTCAAGACGCTCTTTTATATCCGAAATTCCCTACACTAAGTACCGAAAGCCTTAGTGCACATGTCCGAAGGTTTAAAGGAAATTACTGACAGGTTCATCACAAATCAATACTGTTCATGAAATTTTAATTTATTAACAAAACGCACACATAGAACTTCATTAATATTTATCAAAGAGTTCTGATCATTTGAGAACCCAAGCCATTTAACTAGAACTCTATAATTTCGACGCATTATTATATTTTCAATCAAATAAGTGTTTGGAAATTTTGTTTTCCTTAACTCTTCATTAGAGAAACCTCCTTTCAGAACTACACCATGATAGTCTTCCAGTATATAAGTAGTTGGTGTTGGTATTTCGTATTTGATTTATTTTAAAAATTTCAGTCGTCCAGTTCGGTGTACACCCCGTTTCAAATGTATGTTTATGCTTGCTAATACGCACGTAATTTCCAACACGAAATTTACTGCCATTGAAGATTTTTATATGATTGAAGGCAGTATTCAACAACTTATACTCATTTTACGAATTTACATCAACAGGTCTCATTTGAATTGTTCTATGATGTTTTCGATTGTACTCATTTATCAATTGTTTATAAATTGTAATCCAACAGTATGTTCCATTATAACTAAACTCTCATCACATCATCTCCTTAAGCATTCTTTTAAAACGATTAACCATTGACGCCTTAAGACCACTATAAGTTGAGTAATGATTGATGTTATGTTTTCTACATAACCTCTTAAAGTCTGTATTAAAACATTCTTTTCCACCTTCGGTCTGTAAGTTCTCCTTAACAATATTTCGAAAACTTATCATAAGAAATTTATATCCTTTATTCGATGATGAGTATTGTCGCATTTCTACTAAGTCTGCTTGCCAGTGGTCATCGATTCCCTTCATAATAACTCTTCGCCGTTTAAAATTTTTACGTGCTGATGCACGTAATTCGTCTGTTAAATTACTCCTACTCATAATTCTCTTTTGATTTATATTTTTTATTTATTTATCTTTATTTTATTTTTGTTTTTTATAAACGAGAACAATGTCTCCTTCCTTTCGAAAAGTGCTGTCTGCAGAACATTTTTAAGCAATTTGTATTTACCAATGCTTTGACCATTTTCCGCATAGATTTCCACCAAGTGGGAACTACTTTTCTCTTTATTCCGCTCATTTGAGGAATGTCCGCTCTTGTTAACGGTCCTTAAGATTATAACTTATAGCACACACAAAACACATTATTTATCTATTTTATTATCGAATCTTAAAGAGTGTATATTTAAATTTATATTTTGATTTTCACCGCTAAATAATCTTCTTAATGACTCTATTTGCGAATTAAAATTCGTTTGTAAAGAACTTTCTGATTTTTTCAAGAGTTCTTCCATCTCAATTCTATTTTTATTAATCTCATGAAGAATTGTGAATGATATTTCACTTATTGTTTTCTGATCCGATTGATCTTTTCCTTTTAAAAGTTTTTCAAAGCTGACCATTGATTCTTCTACTTATCTTTCTAAAAAGACTTTAGTAAGAGCATCATTATCTCCCAAGAGTTCACCCACATACTTTGTTTGTTTGAAAAAACAATGTTTTGATCAACATCAAGTAAAACACCAGCAATTTGAATTTTTACACTTGATCTTTCTTTTTCATTACTAGTTGAGAAGAAATAACTAAATTTGTCAACAGGCATTTTCATAATACTAAATTATTGTTAATCACAGTATTATTTATTTATTCAATAAATAATTTTTGCTTTACGAAGTTCTTCAACTATCGAAACGATTTCATTATTATGATTGGTGTTACCAGCTGCCTGTGAGCCAACTAAAAGTTTAAGTCAATCAACTATCTCATTTGGATCATCCCAATATACATAATTTGGCTTAGTTGAACTGAGTGTCATAAAATTTCCACTCTTATGCATAGATTTCTTATTTAGAGATGTAGACATTGCACTTGGATCATCATTTTTTGAGAAAAGCTTTCAATAATCACCTTTGTGCTGCATTAATAGAAATCTTAAACTTAAGTATCCACAGTTAAAAGAACCGAATCGTTGAACTTGTTTATAACTTATATTTTATATTCTCTCCTCAATATCTAATAAGCTTTAAGGGTGGTGGTAAATTTCCATAACTATCAAAATATCTGATTTGCTTATCTGCTTGCTTATCTGTAAGCTACCCAATGCGTTCCAGCTCCAGTCGAAAGGTCTTAGTTAACAATACCACATTCTCTTTTCCGTACTCGTTTTGGTAATGAGTCTCTCATAAATACATCTCTGAAAAAGGGGATATGTTTGTGAGCAAAGTTCACAATGTCTATGTTTGAGAGCGGCTTATAAGGTAGCTTTTGATATGGTCTTGGATATAGTCCATTGCCTAAAACATTTCCTCCCTTTTTTCTGTTATGAAGTATATTCGCTTTCAAATCATTCTTTGCATTGTAAGCACTATAAATACTCTTTGCAATAGCTGCCCCACCAGAGGCAAGCTTCGAGTGCTGTTATAATAGGTATAAGCGGCAAGAAGTCACCAACTTTAGGAACACTAATAATTCGATGAATTATTACTTAATTTTTGTTTCGCCCAAAAGTTTTGTTTATTGTTATTTTAGCGATTTTTATCGCAGATTGAATATCATAAGGCTTCCCCTTCTTCAATACCATGGTAGCCACTCTGACGGCATGCATGAATTTTTTCTTTTTCTCACGTGGCTTTTTATATTTTCTATATTTTAGTCCCATACCAAATTTTTTCTTTGCTTTCATTTGAATCAGCTATGCTGATTTCTCAGATCTTTATTATTAGCATATGCTATGTCGTGCTCCCTGCAAGCAGCATCTAATTTTTATTTATTCCCTTTTCGCCTCTTTCCAAACGACTTTCTAGCTTACTTCCTGGGCCACAGAACTGATAACCAAGTATATGTAGATCTATTGGGAGGCAGTGGATTATTTCATCGATAAGATCTCTTCCTCGATAGAGAAGTGATTTCCTACTAGTTGGTTTATAAAAGCGTACTACCATTTTGACTGATGTTTATTCTTCAAAGACTTGTAAGAGAGTAACGATCTGCTGAGAGAAGTGTATCTGATATGAGATTAATAAAACAAAAAACGAACATGGAAGTCAGAAATATCGATTTTAAAAATTAAGAAGACAAACAAGTTAGACATAGCAGATTATTACCCAATTCAATTAGAGATTTAATTGTTGGACCCTCTAATTGTGGGAAAACAAATGTAATGATCAGTTTGACTGAAAGTCCAAATGGGCTACAATTTAGAACATTTATTTCTATTCAAAGTCTTAACAACAACCAAAATATGAATACTTGAAAACACTAGTGAACCCAATAAAAGGGATGGGATATTTTACATTTTCAGAAAATGAAAGTGTTCTAGCACCAAGTAAAGCCAAAAAGAACTCTTTAGTGATTTTTAACAATGTTCCTTGTGAAAAACAAAATAATATTCGTGTATACTTCTGTATGGGACGACATAATAACATTGATGCGTTTTATTTATGTTAGACGTATACACGCATCCCTAAACATCTTGTTTGTGATAATAATGTGCAAATATAATAATAATGTTCAAGCAAGATGAACTTAATATGAAACATGTGTACCAAGATCATGTAGGTGTAGATATGAAATTTGATGAGTTTAAGAATATATGTCAATTTTGTTGGAAGGAAAAAATATGGTTTGAATTATAAGTAAAGATGATCCCCTAGAGAATGGACGCTACTGACGTGGATTCGCTGACTTTATTAGAATTTGAAATATAATATGAACAAATCTCATTATTATTTTACTTAACAATAATCGATCGAAATGACAACAACTCTTACATTAACGGGCAACAGCTCAACTTTAATGGCAAACTATCATCGATTTCCACTTGTATAACTTAATTCCAAATGTTGATCACGATAATAATTTACTTCATATTGGAGAACATGTTTTTGAGATACCTGTTGGATCATATGAGCTTAGTGATAAAGGAAATACTGTTATTAAGAAAATGGACGAAAAGGAACCAAATAAATTAAAACACCGTTTCATTGGAAGTAACAACAATACGCTTCATTGATTTCAATGATGATTTCAACATCCCATATATTTTAACAAAAGGAATACTATTGTTCAATTATTCGTGTTAAAAAAAAAAGAACTAACCGAATTCTATACACATCTCTGACCAGCCTGTTGATATTTTACAAGTAAATACAATTAGAACAGAATGTATGAGTTTACTTTAAATGCCACACAGTCTTATTTATTTCCCAGTGAACACGAGAGAGATACAGTCATTAAAAATTCGGATTATTGATCAGGATGGAAATTTAGTAATTTAGAAAATGATTATTTATAATAAAAATTTATGCTATCCTCCATTATCAAACATTTTGGGTTATACTGCAGAAGAAAAAAAGTCGTTAAGGACAAGACTCACAACAGAGAACAAATTGTTTTTAAGGTCATTGCGTTTTAAAATTATAGAACATTGACTAATTTACTAACTGTTCGAGAGAAACCCTTTTCGGTTGGGAGTATAACCAAAAAAGAATATCAAAGCTACTCTCCCTATCTGCAATCATTTAAGAGTAATGATGAAGTTAGAATCACAATCCAGAATCAGGACTTATATGTACTACCGAGCGAGAGTTTTATTAATATAGAATGCTTAATATCGTTGGCTAACAATGCGTTTACTGGAGGTGGTAAACTGAAAAACAATTGCATGAGTTACATTTTTGATGAGATTTGATACGAGTTGAATGGAATTGAAATTGATCGAACTAGATTTGTTGGTACTACAACAACCTTAAAAAACTACATATCTTTGAATAAACCTAAAAGCCGCATGGTTGAGAATTCCCTATTACTGACGACTCTAGCAACTTCAATATATTCGTGGCCAATCGTGTTGCGACAATTCATGGAGTGGCACTATTTTCACACGGATCAAATTCGCGCGGGCCTATTATCTAGAGGAGCAACTCCAATTCAACTCATGAAATCTGATACCTGGTTTCATGGGCCAGCCTTTCTTGTCGAGAATAAGGATGGATGTCCTTCGTGTTGTGCGCTCAAAAGTCCGCGTTGGTGGCCGACTGGCCAACTCAAGTCTTCCATAAGCCCTTCATCCAATCAACCTACCTAAATACCACCCTATACCTCTGGCAATCACTCGAGTCGATTTTTGCGTGCATTTTTACTACAAATTTGTTGCTCGAACCAGACCACCCATCAAATGCTACTCTCGGTCTTCATCTGCTTCGTCGCCAAGGTCTGTTCACTTGGAGCTGTTACAGGACTTAACAACATCATCATTTCTTGGCGCTCTGAGGAGATTCATCTTTAAGCGTGGGAAGCCTCGTCAGATTTGGTCTAACAACGCCACAAACTTCGTGGGAGCCAAAATCATGTTGTTCGTCAATTCTGTTGATGTTTCATTCCCCCTCGCTCTTCACACTGTGGCGGAGTCTGGAAAGGAGCGGTGAAAACCAGCAAGCATCATTTTTGTGGGCTGTGTTGCCCAGTAGCTGCTCAGATTTGAGGAGCTGCGTACTCACGATTGTGAAACTGCGGCCATTATTAATGCTTATCCCTTAGTCTCAATTTCAGAGAATCCTAGCTACTTAGATATTTTGATTGCGGCCCATTGTTTGATTGGCGAACGTTCATTTTTAGAGCAAAATCTAACAAAGTTGAATTACAATCGCTTGGATGGCTGGCAGCGAGTAAACTCACCTACAGCAAATCTTTTGGTCACGGTGGCGGGAGGAGTATCTCACACTCCTCCAACAGCGTACCAAATGGAGATCACCAGCTCATCCTATTCAAGTGGATGGCGTAGTCCTCGTTAAGGACGAGAATCTGCACCCCATGAGCTGGTCACTCACCAAAACGCATGCTCTAATTTCAGGCAGGGATTGGCATTGCTCGAGTGACTGACTTGAAGACGCCTAAACGAGTTATCAGAAGAGCCGTCAACAAGATGTGTCTCATGCCTATTAAGGATTCTGTTGAAAGGGAGTCTTTCAACGGGATTATGTTGGCATCAGCAGCGAAGAAATTTAATTGGCTTTGAGTTGTCGACATGTTTGAATTTGGATCCTGCGTGGCTTGATATAAATAGCTTATTTTTTGTCTAAATTAGATATCCACATTAAGTTGAGTGCAGTTTGAAATGCAGCAACTAGCGTTAGCAGCGTTCTAATTGTACAGCGCTCCCTCTCTCTTTCTCTCTCTCTCTCTCTCTCTCGATAAAGGCCGTTCGCTGATCGGTCGGCAGCTGCAGCTAGTTAGTTGTTTCGCACTTCTCTAACTAATCGATCGATCTGTTAATTACTCTTATTGTTGATAGGTTTAGCAAGAGGCTTCAAACCTTAAATAAACAGTGTTATACAAAGACTTAGCATTTGGCATACAGTGTAAATACATTCAATTAATATTATAACGTGTAAATAACTTCGTATTATTTATTGGGATACAAAGCTATCAATTCCGTCCGCTTTGCACCTCAATACAAATAAACGTTCGCCGAATTTTTCTAACCGTTTAACAAACAGTCGTACGTGTACGACAATCGATTTTGTGTACTGTCGACGATTACACTTCAAAAGCAGGCTTTTTAATTGTATTTAAGTAGACATGAGTAAATAACTGTATTATAAATATTTATTACACATCTAAAATAAAAATATTTAAAAATATTTCATTTGCATATTTAAATTGATAAATATTTCTTTTTGTCATGGCGGATGATGAAGAGAAGAACGATACTCAGAAGGTACTTTAAAATGTTATTATTTCGCCGTTTTTTTTTTACTGACATACCCATTGAAGTCTGATACTAGGTCGGAATTTTTTTGGAACTATATATGTAAAACATTGCGACTAAAGCTAGAAAAGTGGACCAAGTTGATGACAACTAATGAATATAAGGTAAGTGCCGATTTCCGTGATGGAATGGAATGCACATTTTATGTGTGACACAATTCTTCTCGTCCTTTATTGATTATAGTGAGTAAAATAATTAACATTCATTTACACATTTCGTGGCAAATCTATTGTTAATCTAACCGTCTGAATGACGTGATACTTTGAATATCCGCTTTTTGAAATATTCTTATATATTTATAATAATAAAATGACATGACTCTTACTGCATATATATTTAGTTGTGTGTAATGGTGCAATTGTTGGTGAAATCACCGACCATATCTGCCCATCTGTCCGTCAGTATGACAGAAAACTTTAAATAAAAACTAGCTTCAAAATGTAAATATATTCACCAGTGCGCCTTTCTATTATACCGTTGTAATGTGTATTTTGTATCTGGGCTACACCCACCCTGTTCTGTGGCATCTATTATCAGATGGTATAAGAGTAACAAGCAATCGGTTACGCCTCACTGTAATGCTTTTACTTATTTTTATTTGAACATTGAATTACCAACAGTAAAATAAGCAATCGGTTACGCCTCACTGTAATGCTTTAACTTATTTTTATTTGAATATTGAATTACCAACAGTAAAATAAAGATGCCGGACGATACCAGTCATTGGTTTTTAATGGGAGGTCTTCGTCAGAACGCGAACCACCTCCCAATCGCCCAATCGACGACGCCACATAGCGTGTAGATGACGAATATCTCTATCAATTGACTAGTTGCATTAGACTTAAGTTTTGCGTGAATGTATAGACGAGGCAATAAAATTTAAGTAATAAAGATCAGTAGTAGGGAAGTGGGGATTCTATGACAGGAAGTGGCTTATTGCTTTTTGATTCTTTTTTCAATTGCTTCATCATCGGAGTTCATTTATTGCTTTTTGGTGGGGGAGTGACAGGCGTGTAACCCTTTTTAGAAAAATGTGTGGTTTTGGATCACATATGAGAAAGGCCTGAGTTGAGCCTGCGTTACTTTGTGCACCTGCGGCCTTCATACCTAATACCTTATTAGTTTTCGAACTCTACAATCATCAAAAAAATTAAAATGTTCAACAACAAGAAAAACTCCGTGAACGCCATCGAGAGTTTTAACAACGAGAGTTTATAGCAGAACAACTCGGCTCAAGGACAGAGCCCCCAAATTGTTTCGCTACTTTAACTTATGTGGCAAATTCAAGCATGGCAATCAATCCAACTCACTCCATCATCAACAACAACCTCATCACCAATCCCACCGCCAACTCCACCAGCATCACCAACAATCTCATCACCACCACCAACACCACCACCACCACCACCACCACCACCACCACCACAACCACCAGCTCCAGCAACAATTTTAACTGTAATGGACCATCAACTCAAGCCAGGGTCTGCACCGCGTGCAATATACAAAAGTCAAAGAGGAGCGCGGATCTTCGTTTTAATTCCCACAGGATTCTCGTTTTTACACCTATAAATAGTCAGGTGAAACTAATTTCGCGCGGATTTAAAATACGGATTTCGACATTCTCATTTGAGAATAAACATACAAATTTGATCGAACCACCAGAGTTTCTAAGTGAAGCAGCTCAATAAATTCTTCCGTTAATTAAAAATAAATTGCAAACTCATAGAGCTTGCAAAATGAATGTTGAACTCTTTGCAGAGTATATTAAATTCGCTGATGATGAATTGCTAATAACAATTAAATCTCATCAATCCAATATGAGTTTCATAACAGCATCTAGTGATCTAGTAGTTAATCAAAAATCATGAATCAATCATTTGTTCGAAAATTGATGAATTCCAAGAAAAGGACAGTGGTTGGACACTGTCTCAAATCTTAGGTCTGGAGGTATACATTAATAACATAACATCAATAATTATACTCCACTTAAAGTTTCAAGCTTTATTGAATCACCCAAAGTGTTGATAAATAAGAAAGCAATTATTAATGTTAAAAATGCTAATAGATTTTGTTTTAAACGGGCATTAACATCAGCTCTTAAAGCGATAGTAAACAACCAGCCTGCACGATGCTCAGCATACAAAGTTGATGGGATTGAAAGTGGCTTAATGAAAAGGGATGAAGCGTTTATGCTCAATTTTTCAAATTTGAATTTTCCACTACTGTTGGACCGCGCTCACGATCAATTTTTCATATTTGGATTTCCCACTACCGTTGAACAAAATAAAAATGTTTGAACCAAAGCATTAGGATCAATGTTTTTGGCTTCGATGAGCAGTCAACATAATAAAAACCACATTAACCTAATGTTGCTGGGTATTGGTGAGCACGGACATTTCGTGTGGATAAACAATTTGTCAAGGTAATATTTAAATAAATACTCTTTTCTAAAAACCATATTTTTTAAAACAAATATGTTTGTTTTTATACTTTCAAACTTTTAAGATGCCAACTCACATCACACAAGTAACAGTTATACTTCTGAAAGACATGCCTAAATTACTTACATAACGAGCGGATGCATGCAGAGCACCGTCAACAGTGTGGCAAGATTGTATCTACATTCCCATCGGAGGAAAAGCAAATTTTAATTTGAAGAATTTTAATCTTAGTTTAGACGTACCTTTTGTCGAATACGCAGACTTTGAGTGTATACTAACCCCCACAATTCACAACTGAGTGAGAATGTTGTAGCAATTTCTCAATTTCTCTATGTACCCATTGCATATTCGTACTATATAAAGTGCGCTTTTAACACAGCGTTAGATAAGCTGGTTTTAAAATTGGTGAAGAGGCAGGTGTAAAATTCATCAAGTCTTTTATCAACAGTGTAATCGATATTTTTAACTGTTTAGAAATGCAGTCATTTGTCACATCTGCGAGAATGCTTTAGGCAATGATCGAGTTAGGGATCATTGTCATTTAAATGGCTTGTATAGGGGTGCAGCACATAATGCTTGCAATATTAATTTTCAAATTGCACCTTTTGTTCCTGTATTTTTCCATAATCCCATGATAAAAACCTTAAGATTAGATTCTTAGACACTTTCCGCTTCATGGCTTCAAGTCTGGATGCACTTAGTAGCAATCTAACTGACTAAGTTTTAATAACGTTGAATTAAATTTCCCATTAGATGATGAATTTCATCTAATACGTAGAAAGGGGGTATTTCCCAACAGAGTATATTGATTCAAAGAGCAGGTTAGATAAGTCAGCTTTTCCCCCCAGAGATAAATTCTTCAATACTTTAACAAATACAGAATGTTCACTCAAGGACTATTCTCATGCACAAAAGGTGTGGGCAGTTTTTGGATGTCATAGTCTTAAAGATTGCATGGAATTGTATTTTAAGACTGAAGTTCTTTTACTGTCAGACGTGTTCCAAAATTTTTGTGCAATTTGCAAGAAAATATATTTATTAGATACTGCCCCCTATTTTACTACACCCGGTCTCTCATGGGATGCAATTTAAAAGACAGCAAAAATAGAACTAGGATTATTAACTGATATAAATATGTAAAAGTTTGTTCAAAATGGTATTCGAGGCCGATTATTTCAGTGCTGTAAGCGCTGTTCAAAAGCCAAACATATGTATATGGAGAAATACGACAGTACTAAGCCATCAGAGTTCCTGATGTATTTAGATGCGAATAATTTATGTGGTTGAGCAATGTCGCAATATCTCCCATATTCTGGCTTTAGATGGATGAATGATGCAGAATTGAATGCATTTAATATTTCATCTGTCAAAGATAATTCGGAGTCTGGGTATATTCTCGAGGTAGATCTTTTGTATCCAGACTCACTTTACGATTACCATAATGATCTACCTTTTTGCCCATCCAACCAAAAGCCTACTTCGGAGGCTAAAGTTCAAAAACTTGTTGCTGACCTTAGATCGAAAATAAAGTATCCTGTTTATTTAGGAAATCTTCAGCATTGTCTAAGGAATGGCTTAATATTAACAAAAATACATAGTTTGGAATTTAAACAGTCTCCGTGGCTTAAAAAGTATATAGACTTAAATACATATCACAGAACATCAGCAAAAAATAATTTTGAAAAAGACTTTTTCAAATTATTAAATAATGCTGTTTATGGAAAATCGATGGGAAACGTAGAAAAACGTAAAGACTGGTCACGTCGTGGGAAACCACAATTCGCAATAGATTGGGTGCTCGTGCCCTCATCGCAAAGGCCAATTTCCATAGTTCAGCCCAACTCTCAGAAGATATGTATGCAATTCAGATGAATCGCCTCCATTATTTGAATGATAAGCCTATGTACTTACGTTTTACAGTTTTCGAACTGTAAAAATGGCAAATGTATGATTTTCATTATGATTTCATGAAACTAAAGTATTAAGAGAAAGTTTCATTGAATTATATGGATACAGACTCATTCATACATTCCATTGAGACTAAAGAGATCTTTAAAGATATTGCGGAAGATGTAGAAATGAGATTTGATACATCTGACTACCCGGAAGACCTGTCAAAAAAATATGGGATAAGAAGGTGTAATAAGAAAGTGTTAGGAATAATGAAAGATGAAAATAATGGAAAAAGAATGTTGGAGTTTGTTGGTCTTAGAGCCAAAATGTATTCATTGTCTCTTGAAGGGGGTGGATGTATAAAAAAGTCAATAGGAGGTAAAAGTGCATTAGGTTAGTTGACTTTAAGCATGTTGTTGTTTAGATCTAAGATTCACAATTTGTATACACATAGAATAAGAAAAACAACTTTAAGTTCTAGAGATAATTAGGGAAAATTAAAAGAAGATGGGATAAATACATATGTCTGGAGGAATTATAGAATTAATTCCTAGTAGTAAGAAAAAAAAGATAAATAAATAAATAATAAATTATTTAATAAACGAACAATCAAAAATGTTAGTAAAATTAAGTGAAAAAACAATTTTATTAAAATTAAGTAGAAAAAAAATTAATAAATAAAAAGAGTACATTGACTAATTTATTAACTGTTCGAGAGAAACCCTATTCGGATGAGAGTATAACCAAAAAAGAATATCATAGCTACCCTCCCTATTTTCAATCATTTAAGAGTAATAATGAAGTTAGAATCACAATCCAGAATCAGGAATTATATGTTCTACCGAGCGAGAGTTTTATTAATATAAAGGGCTTGATATCTTTGGCTAACAATGCGTTTACTGGAGGTGGTAAACTGAAAAACCATTTTCATGATGGGGTTCGAAATTGATCGAACTAGATTTGTTGGTACTACAACAACCTTAAAAAACTACATTTCTTTGAATAAACCTAAAAGCCGCATGCTTGGGAATTCCTTATTACTGACGACTCTAGCAACTTCAATATCTTTGTGGGCAATCGTGTTGCGACAATTCAGGAACAAACCATCGGCATGGAGTGGAACTATTTTCGCACGAATCAAATTCGCGCGGGCTTATTAGCTAGAGGTGCAACTCCAATTCAACTCATGAAACCTGATACCTGGTTTCATGGGCCAGCCTTTCTTGTCGAGAATAAGTAAGGATGTCGTTCATGTTGTGCGCTCAAAAGACCACGTTGGTGACCGACTGGCAAAATCAAGTATGCCATAAGCCCTTTATCCAATCAACCTGCCTAAATACCACCCTATACCTCTGGCAATCACTCGAGTCGATTATTGCGGGCCTTTTTTCTACAAATCTGCTGCTCGAACCAGACCACCCATCAAATGCTACACTTCGGTCTTCATCTGCTTCGTCGCCAAGGCCTGTTCACTTGGAGCTGTTACAGGACTTAACAACAGGATTTTAAGAATCTAGTATTGAGCGATGCTCATGCGAATGCTGTTCATCAATTCTGTCTGGCTGACAACATTGATTGGTGTTTCATTCCCCCTTGCTCTCCACTCTGTGGCGGATTCTGAAAAGGAGCAATAAAAACCGGCAAGCATAATTTTTGTCGGCTGTGTTGGCCTGTCGCTGCTCAGATTTGAGGAGCTGCGTACTCACGATTGTCAAATCGCGGCCATTATTAATGCCCATCGCTTAGTCTCAATTTCAGAGAATCCTGGCTACTTAGATATTTTGACTCCGGCCCATTTTTTGATTGGCGAACGTTCATTTTTAGAGCCAAATCTAACAAAGTTGAATTACAATCGCTTGGAAAGCTGGCAGCGAGTAAACTCACCTACAGCAAATCTTTTGGTCACGGTGGCGGGAGGAGTATCTCACACTCCTCCAACAGCGTTCCGGAGATCACCAGCTCAGCGTACGGAGGTCACCAGCTCATCCTATTCAAGTGGATGGCGTAGTCCTCGTTAAGGACGAGAATCTGCACCCCATGAGCTGGCCACTCACCAAAACGCATGCTTTAAAGTCAGGCAGGGATTGGCAAGACGCCTAAAGGAGTTATCAGAAGAGTCGCCAACAAGATGTATCTCCTGCCTATTAAGGATTCTGTTGAAAGGGAGTCTTTAAACGGGATTATGTTGACATCAGCAGCGAAGAAATTTGATTGACTTTGAGTTGTCGACATGTTTGAATTTGGAGCCTGCGTGGCTTAATATAAATAGCTTATTTTTTGTCTAAATTAGATATCCACATTAAGAACTGCAGCAGCCAGCGTTAGCAGTGCTCTAATTGTACAGCGCTCCTTCTCTCTCTCTTTTCTCTCTCTCTCTCTCTTTCTCTCTCTCTCTCGATAAATGGCGTTCGCTGATCGGTCGGCAGCTGCAGCTAGTTAGTTGTTTCGCACTTCTCTAACTAATCGATCGATCTGTTAATTACTTCAAACCTTAAATAAACAGTGTTATACAAAGACTTAGCATTTGGCTTACAGTGTAAATACATTCAATTAATATTATAACGTGTAAATAACTTCATATTATTTATTGGGATACAAAGCTATCAATTCCGTCCGCTTTGCACCTCAATACAAATAAACGTTCGCCGAATTTTTCTAACCGTTTAACGAACAGTCGTACGTGTACGACAATCGATTTTGATGTCGCTTACGAGCGTACTGTCGACGATTACACTTCAAAAGCAGGCTTTTTAATTGTATTTAAGTAGACATGAGTAAATAACTGTGTTATTAATATTTATTACACATCTAAAATAAGAATATTTAAAAATATTTCACTTGCATATTTAAATTGATAAATATTCCTTTTTGTCATGGCGGATGATGAAGAGAAGAACGATACTCAGAAGGTACTTTGAAATGTTATTATTATTTCGCTGTTTTTTTTTTTACTTACATACCCATTGAAGTCTGATACTAGGTCGGAATTTTTTTGGAACTATATATGTAAAACATTGCGACTAAAGCTAGAAAAGTGGACCAAGTTGATGACAACTAATGAATATAAGGTAAGCGCCGATTTCGGTGATGGAATGGAATGCACATTTTATGTGTGACACAATTCTTCTCGTCCTTTATTGATTATAGTGAGTAAAATAATTAACATTCATTTACACATTTCGTGGCAAATCTTTTGCTAATCTAACCGTCTGAATGACGTGATACTTTGAATATCCGCTTTTTGAAATATTCTTATATGTTTATAATAATAAAATGACATGACTCTTACTGCATATATATTTAGTTGTGTGTGTAATGGTGCAATTGTTGGTGAAATCACCGACCATATCTGCCCATCTGTCCGTCAGTATGACAGAAAACTTTAAATAAAAACTAGCTTCAAAATGTAAATATATTCACCAGTGCGCCTTTCTATTATACCGTTGTAATGTGTATTTTGTATCTGGGCTACACCCACCCTGTTCTGTGGCATCTATTATCAGATGGTATAAGAGTAACAAGCAATCGGTTACGCCTCACTGTAATGCTTTTACTTATTTTTATTTGAACATTGAATTACCAACAGTAAAATAAAGATGCCGGACGATACTAGGCACTGGTTAGTTAATGGGAGGTCTTCGTCAGAACGCGAACCACCTCCCAATCGCCCAATCGACGACGCCACATAGCGTGTAGATGACGAATATCGCTGTCAATTGACTAGTTGCATTAGACTTAAGTTTTGCGTGAATGTATAGACGAGGCAATAAAATTTAAGTAATAAAGATCAGTAGTAGGGAAGTGGGGATTCTATGACAGGAAGTGGCTTATTGCTTTTTGATTCTTTTTTCAATTGCTTCATCATCGGAGTTCATTTATTGCTTTTTGGTGGGGGAGTGACAGGCGTGTAACCCTTTTTAGAAAAATGTGTGGTTTTGGATCACATATGAGAAAGGCCTGAGTTGAGCCTGCGTTACTTTGTGCACCTGCGGCCTTCATACCTAATACCTTAGTAGTTTTCGAGCTCTACAATCATCACAAAAATTAAAATGCTCAACAACAAGAAAAACTCCGTGAACGCCATCGAGAGTTTTAACAACGAGAGTTTATAGCAGAACAACTCGGCTCAAGGACAGAGTCCCCAAATTATTTCGCTACTTTAACTTATGTGGCAAATTCAAGCATGGCAATCAATCCAACTCCACCAGCATCACCAACAATCTCATCACCATCACCAGCAAAGTGATCTAGTGATCTAGTAGTTAATCAAAAATCATGAATCAATCATTTGTTCGAAAATGGATGAATTCCAAGAAAAGGACAGTGGTTGGACACTGTCTCAAATCTTAGGTCTGGAGGTATACATTAATAACATAACAATATAACATAACATAACATAACATCAATAATTATACTCCACTTAAAGTTTCAAGCTTTATTGAATCACCCAAAGTGTTGATAAATAAGAAAGCAATTATTAATGTTAAAAATGCTAATAGATTTTGTTTTAAACGGGCATTAACATCAGCTCTTAAAGCGATAGTAAACAACCAGCCTGCACGATGCTCAGCATACAAAGTTGATGGGATTGAAAGTGGCTTAATGAAAAGGGATGAAGCGTTTATGCTCAATTTTTCAAATTTGAATTTTCCACTACTGTTGGACCGCGCTCACGATCAATTTTTCATATTTGGATTTCCCACTACCGTTGAACAAAATAAAAATGTTTGAACCAAAGCATTAGGATCAATGTTTTTGGCTTCGATGAGCAGTCAACATAATAAAAACCACATTAACCTAATGTTGCTGGGTATTGGTGAGCACGAACATTTCGTGTGGATAAACAATTTGTCAAGGTAATATTTAAATAAATACTCTTTTCTAAAAACCATATTTTTTAAAACAAATATGTTTGTTTTTATACTTTCAAACTTTTAAGATGCCAACTCACATCACACAAGTAACAGTTATACTTCTGAAAGACATGCCTAAATTACTTACATAACGAGCGGATGCATGCAGAGCACCGTCAACAGTGTGGCAAGATTGTATCTACATTCCCATCGGAGGAAAAGCAATGATCGAGTTAGGGATCATTGTCATTTAAATGGCTTGTATAGGGGTGCAGCACATAATGCCTACAATATTAATTTTCAAATTGCACCTTTTGTTCCTGTATTTTTTCCATAATTTTTCAAAATATGATTCTCATTTGTTCATTAGGGAATTAAATAAAGTTGAAGGTGATATGAAAGTACTTGAAGGTTGAAGTACTCACCCTTTATAAGGAGTTACACATTTCTCTGTCAAAATATATTCATATTGCATCCCATGATAAAAACCTTAAGATTAGATTCTTAGAGACTTTCCGCAGCTCGATTCAACTTGATTGCGCCTTCGCTTAGTAAATTCAAATTTTTAAGCAACAAGTAATCTTTCCCGTGAGTGAGCATATATTGTCCAAACACAACGAAATAGGGTGACTGTCCAATAGTCTGGTGAAGGTGGTTTCTTAAGGAGCAATTTATACTACTTAGGTACAAATCCCAATCTCTCTGATCGTGTCGTACATACGATCTTAACGCAGCGTTGATCGACCGATTAACTCGTTCTGCAGCATTTGATTGAGGTGAGTAAACAGCGGTACAGATATGCTTTACACCATGCTTTGAGAGAAATGTAGTGAATTCATGGCTTTTAAATTGAGTTCCATTATCACTTACAATTATCTCGGGAACACCAAAACAATCGAAAATGTCCTCCTTCAAGTACGAAATTATAATTTTGGAGTTAAATTTCCTTACAGGTTTTAGGAATGTAAATTTGGAAAAGTGGTCTAATACAATAAAAATTCCAATATTTCCCTTTTTTGTACGTGGGTAAGGTCCAATAAAATCTACGTACAGTCTTTGGAAAGGCCTCTCACTTATGACTTGATTGCCCATTTGTGTTTTCAGTGCTTGTGCTGGATATTTCGAAGTTTTACATAATTCACAGTTTCGAATGTACGTGCGAATGTCAACAACCATTCGTGGCCAATAAAACTTGCGACGTATCAGCTCTAAGCACTTGGCTATACCACAATGAGAAGAAGTAGGTAGATCGTGCGCGGATTTGATCACACTTTCACGCAATGCCATGGGAACAACAAGCTTCCAAGATTCGGTATTACAATCTATCTCATTCTGAGCCAATTCTGTACGGTGGTAAATATATTCATCCACAACTTGGAAATCAGGTAAATTGGCTTTAACATAATGATCCTTTAGTTCGACATATTCACTAGACTTGAATGCGTCTGAGCTTAAGTCAATTTCCGGAATAACTTCAAGGTCTATGGCTGCTATTTCATCTTCATATGATCTAGACAATGCATCGGCTACAATATTTTCACTGCCTTTGCGATGTTCTATACTAAAGTTAAAACCTTGTAGCTTTATAGCCCATCTTGCAAGTCTACCATTCAAGTCTTGTTGATTCATTAGCCAACGTAAACTTGCATGATCGGTTACGACTTTAAATTCGTGACCTTCAATGTACATACGAAATCTTTTTATAGCTAAAACCACTGCTAAACATTCCAGTTCCGTCACTGAATAATTGCGTTGTGCTTTATTAAGCTTCTTTGACATATATGCAATGGGTCGTTCTACTCCAGACTCATCACATTGTGCTAGTACTGCGCCTACTCCATTTATAGATGCGTCGCATTGCAGCACAAAGGGTTTTGCGTAATTTGGATGGACAAGAAAGGGTGCAGATGTTAGTTGTCTCTTTAATTCATCCAAAGCCTTTTGAGCATCCTCATTCCACTCAAATGATTTTCCTTTCAATAATTCAGTTAAGGCGAATGTAACATCCGAATACTGAGAGATGAACCTTTGATACCAGCCGGTCATACCCAAAAAGCGCTTAAGCTGGCGTTTTGTTTTAGGTGTGGGAAATTCCGAAACAGCCTGAATTTTATTTGGATTTATTTTCAATGTGCCTTCACCTACAATATATCCTAAATATTCCACTTTCTTCAGACAGAATTGACTCTTATTAATGTTTATTGTGAGACCAGCCTTTCGAAGTTGCGTTGCTACTTCGGCCAGGTGAGACAAGTGCTCTTCAAAGTTGGAGGAAAGCACTAATAGGTCATCCAAATAAACTAGTACATGGGACTTCATGGCATAAGGTATAACTTGATCCATAAGTCTGCACAATGTTTGAGGAGCATTCGTTAATCCGAATGGCATCCTGGTAAATTGATACAACGGTCTGTTTGGGACACTAATCGCCGTTTTTTCTTTCGACTTGGCATCCAGACAAATCTGCCAAAAAGCGTCTTTGAGGTCAATTTTGGAAATACACTGAACAGGTGGAAGACGACTTAACAGTCCTTCGATTAGAGGTGAAGGATAAGCATCTTTAACTGTAACGGAGTTTAGCTTCCTTGAATCTAAACAAATTCTTACTTTACCTGGCTTTAGAACAAGAACAGCCGGAGAAGACCAGGCAGACATAGGTGCTTCTTCAAGAACTCCTAACTCAATCATTCTGTCGATTTCAGTACACATCTGTTGTTCTTTAGCAGGGGACAACGGATAATATCTTTGCTTGATGGGCTTAGCATCACCGGTATCAATACTGTGTTCGATTAAAGAGGTTTTTCCTAACCCATCTCTTTCCGAGGATGGAAAGAAATCTACGACGGCTTTTAAGCGATTCCTGTCGGTAACACTAAGACACATATTATCAGATGTTTGATCGCTGCAGTCTAATTCGCTTACTACAGTCGTATTAGAAATATTAATACCAAATGACTTCCAAAAATCCATGCCACAGATGATGTCTTGTGTGATTGAAGGTACAATCATAAATTCAACTTCTTTCTGCAGTAAGTCATACTCTATCGGAATACGAAGAGTACCTAATACTGTCTGACGCTGGCCATCTGCGGTGCGAACATTGCCTTTTAATTTTTTAAACTTTAGGTCTGTTGCAAGCAATCGTGCAGCCAATTGTCCTCCGATCACGCTTTTATTAGCACCACTATCCAATAATGCTAAATAGCTTTGACCGAATAACATAAGATTTATATATGGGCGCGAATCATTACAGTTGCGGATGGTAGAGACAACAGTAATGTTCTTTAGCGATCGCTTGTTTCTCCAAAACTCATTCATTCTAACTGAAGAACGAGTTTTAGGAAGCGAACTTACTTTCAAACAGAATATTTCCGCTCTACGCTGGTAATATTCTTTCAATTTTACATGCAACGGTTTGAATCTTAGATTCTTAGATAAGTTCGTGTTATTGTTAGGAATTTGTGGGGTACAAGTTGAGTATTTTCCATTGTTTGATAGTTGATCCGAGACTGTAGGTGGATATCCACTGATTATGCTCGGTGGACATCCTGTTGCAAGTTTTCCGATACGGGATTGCACTTAGGACATGTCGGTTTGTATGTATCAAGACGACCGCACCCATAGCAAAATATGCGTCTGGTTTTTATACAATCTTGATATCTATGACCTATCTCATCACAATTCCAACATTTTATCCTATCAACTGATCGTATTGCATTTATCTCAGTTGCCTCTGTAGGGGAAGTATCTATCGATTCTTCCTCGTGCACGACTTCATTGAGAAAACGCCTGGTGTTAGTTGGTCGAGACACAGGTCTTGAGGACATACTCAGACAGAATTGTTCGTGCTTGTGACATTCAGTTCGAAGAGTTGCTATATTGGGTGTAGCCACATGAAGTAGTTCTAGCCTCAATTCAGGCTTAAGGTTTCTTTTAATATTAGCCACTAACTCCCGATCTGTCATTGGTTCTCGCAGTGCATCAGCAATACTCAGAATAGCATCCAAAAATTGATCAAAGCTTTCTCCATTTCGCTGTTTACGAGATCTTAAAGAATCTTTTATCTCCTCGTCCGAGCGTTGATCTCTATACCGCTCACGCAAGGCATCGCATAGTTGAAACCAATTAGCACGACTATTTGTTCTTTGGAACCGCCAGTAGAACTGTAATGCAGGGCCACAGAACAAAATATTGGCAAATTGATAAAGCAAATTCCAATTTCCGTTGAGGCATTGGTCGGTCAAGCGATTGATCCGGTAAATAAAATCTTCCACAGAAATTTCATTAAAGGATCCAGAGAATTGTACATGCCAACTCGAAATAATTCTTGAGACTTTGTCGGGTCGTTCAATGGAATCAGTGCTTCGATTATCTACAACTGTTCGAATCCCTTGATACCTATTATTATTATTTGAATTCATTGAATTATTTTGCTCAACTCCTGGTTCAATTCGAGCTTCCTGCTGGATATTTGATATATTAAGGTTTCTGATAGCTAAACTGATCTCGTCAGTCACTGCTACAACCATACTGGCTCGAAAGGTATCTAACGAGCTTGAAATAAGTTGCTGAATTCGCTGTTCAGAAAGGATGGGAGGGTCAAGCGAAGCATTGGATGAGTCTCGTCTATTCCTGACATTGAAATTACTATTAGGCCTGTAAGCCTGTGCGCCAGAGTTATTTCGTTGGTTATTGGATCTGGTATTAGGTCTAGTCCTAGGAGTAGCACCAGTTCGATGGCCACCACGAACTGTTCGAGGAACTTGAAGGTGCTGTTCTGATGACTGACTTTCGATATCATTTAACTGGGAAAGTGTACATGTCTGTCTACACGAAGGACATGTTTCATTAGTACGTAACCAGGCTACCAAACAAGCTCGATGGAATTTGTGTTTGCAAGGGGTCTCCGCAATTTCAGTACTAATCAGAACTGGGTCTCTACAAATGTTACACAACACTATATCAGCATTTATGCTAGCTGCTATATCTTCGTTACTTCGCTGCACTGCCATTATACTAAATGTAATAGGTTTACTACGAAT
This sequence comes from Drosophila picticornis, assembly GCA_035043845.1. Taxonomy (NCBI): domain Eukaryota; kingdom Metazoa; phylum Arthropoda; class Insecta; order Diptera; family Drosophilidae; genus Drosophila; species Drosophila picticornis. The sequence continues at coordinate 33,254 of JAWNMR010000437.1, forward strand.
ATTTAAAATTTACATTAATCAGAAAATCTTAATATAATTTTGTATCTAAATTTATAATACTAGATTTAGAAAACGGTCATGATATTTTGTTAACTATCAAACGATAGGCGATATGAAAATAATGAACGAAACTATCGAATTTATGAATCACTTTGGGACTTATCCGTCAATAAAATGGTTGCAATTTGAATTATAGACATATCAATCGTGATCTCCCTCAACCAATAACTGATTCTACTTTAATTGAAGAATTGCTTTCGGAAAAGAGGAAAGAGGCGAAATAATCCACCAAAAACAATCTCATTCTCTTTTAACAATCATTATGGTATTTATTTAGAATTCTATCGCCTGGTTTAGATCGACATGAAGCCAATGCTAAAATTCCGAAGGAGAACAGAATTCAAAATCATTAATATTTTTAGCTTAAAGTGGTTAACTTAAGACATTTTCTTTCGTATTTATTGATTATTGGTCAGGCACCGCAAAACTGACAGATTACCTGCAATTCCTAATAATTAATAATACGCACTGAACTATTTAAAAAAAATTGGATGATGGTTGATTTGGGGAAAGGAAAATTCACAGAGGTTATCTGGTTTGTGGGGGATTTTAAGAAGGCTATATGTAGTTGGAGAAGTAGCCGTACTACGTTATTCTTAGCCCCACGTTGGGCGCCATTTAATTATGTAACGAACACGTTGAAGTGTGCAGCAAACTGGAGGCGTACTCTGCCTACAGGGTCGACTGTGCTCAGGGAAAATGGGGTGGGTGCTTTTGCTACCTAGTAAGCTGCCGTGTCACATAACCAAAAAATAGTAGACAGAGTGCTAAAGGAACGGAATAAACAACCAGATAGAATAGCTAAAGGAATTCACGAGTGACATATCTAGATCGAAGAACAGAGATGTTGATGCTCTTCTTCTTTACCCGCCCAACCTGTAAAGACTAATAGTTGGTGCCTTTACCCTATTAAGGATGCAAAACCATTTTATGTCAGGAGCCCATTAGTCTACTTTAATTCATTATTATGTTCTTATCTACTTCATATTGGGGATTGGTTCCATTATTATAATTATTAACATTAATATTTCGAGTTTACTTAATTCATAATTTCCATTTTTCAGGTTTGGAGTTGTTGCTTAATTACTACTTCTTAATTGCTAATAATTCATTACATTTTTTTTTCTTTTTAAATTTTGGTCAATTCATTCGATAATACACTTATGCTATAAAGACTGTATATATATATGTATGTAACCTGTGTCAACTAAATAAGGAGGTATCTTCGTATGGCTAGGTATATCAAAACTGCTATATGGTCATTATGGTTATTTTTTTTTTTTATAACTTACAATTTCTGAGCGCGGTTATGCCGTACTTACAACACCAAACAAAAGCTGCGGCAGTAGTCCATCGTAGTCGACAGGCCTGAAGACGGATGACGTTGCTATTTTGAACTTCGAAACGGATTAGACAATATAGCAGCTGATATCACATATACGTACCATACCAAGTTTAGTTAACGCCTTACCAAAATTAATACAACTAATTTTCCATAAATTCATTCATTATTAACATAACCTTAAAATCCTATTAGAATGTTGTGTATTGTAGAGTTCTAAGTAGTCGACCGTTGCTATTTCTTTTTTTTTTTTTTTTGATGATTTGGTCCACCGCCGCTCACATGTGTTCCAATACGTGTGCAAGTTGGTGTAGGTTACGCCACTAAGATATCAAATGTTTGAGTCCGAGATTTCAGGGGTGACTCGCCCTTAACAGGTGGGCCTGCTGCACGTGTGCGTTATCGATGCGGCGTCAGAGAGTTGTAGACAGTTTCCCGTATTGCACAGCCAACAGATTAACAGTAAGTTAATTGGTAATGGCAGCAATACGCTTGGCGCTCGAATTGACCGCTTCAATTTCAGTAGGCACTGGCGATCACAATTTGAGTGATAGTGTAGCCGCCCTTGCACTATTAGCTTATGGCAGCCACCACGTTGCGGGAAGACGTAAACTTTCCAGCCAATATTGGTGGGCTCGCACTTTACGCCGTATGTTATATTGAATTCTTTTAATGAATATCAATACTTGAGCGGTACTATGGCGATGCCGCCAAGTTATTTTTTCCCGTCAATACTCAATGCACACGTGTCCGTTGCCGAGAGCCAAAAAAAAACTTTTCGGAAGCAACTAATGTAGCCGTCGCTGCGCACCGATGCTCTAATTCAGAGTTGCTAATTAGGTCATAAGTGCTGTGAAAGGTTCAGCTAACGCATCATTGGCGATCAGCTGTTTACAAATTTTCTATTTGTACACCACTACAAAGTGCTGTGAAAGGTTCGGAGCAATTTATACTACTTAGGTACAAATCCCAATCTCTCTGATCGTGTCGTACATACGATCTTAACGCAGCGTTGATCAACCAATTAACTCGTTCTGCAGCATTTGATTGAGGTGAGTAAACAGCGGTACAGATATGCTTTACACCATGCTTTGAGAGAAATGTAGTGAATTCATGGCTTTTAAATTGAGTTCCATTATCACTTACAATTATCTCGGGAACACCAAAACAATCGAAAATGTCCTCCTTCAAGTACGAAATTATAATTTTGGAGTTAAATTTCCTTACAGGTTTTAGGAATGTAAATTTGGAAAAGTGGTCTAATACAATAAAAATTCCAATATTTCCCTTTTTTGTACGTGGGTAAGGTCCAATAAAATCTACGTACAGTCTTTGGAAAGGCCTCTCACTTATGACTTGATTGCCCATTTGTGTTTTCAGTGCTTGTGCTGGATATTTCGAAGTTTTACATAATTCACAGTTTCGAATGTACGTGCGAATGTCAACAACCATTCGTGGCCAATAAAACTTGCGACGTATCAGCTCTAAGCACTTGGCTATACCACAATGAGAAGAAGTAGGTAGATCGTGCGCGGATTTGATCACACTTTCACGCAATGCCATGGGAACAACAAGCTTCCAAGATTCGGTATTACAATCTATCTCATTCTGAGCCAATTCTGTACGGTGGTAAATATATTCATCCACAACTTGGAAATCAGGTAAATTGGCTTTAACATAATGATCCTTTAGTTCGACATATTCACTAGACTTGAATGCGTCTGAGCTTAAGTCAATTTCCGGAATAACTTCAAGGTCTATGGCTGCTATTTCATCTTCATATGATCTAGACAATGCATCGGCTACAATATTTTCACTGCCTTTGCGATGTTCTATACTAAAGTTAAAACCTTGTAGCTTTATAGCCCATCTTGCAAGTCTACCATTCAAGTCTTGTTGATTCATTAGCCAACGTAAACTTGCATGATCGGTTACGACTTTAAATTCGTGACCTTCAATGTACATACGAAATCTTTTTATAGCTAAAACCACTGCTAAACATTCCAGTTCCGTCACTGAATAATTGCGTTGTGCTTTATTAAGCTTCTTTGACATATATGCAATGGGTCGTTCTACTCCAGACTCATCACATTGTGCTAGTACTGCGCCTACTCCATTTATAGATGCGTCGCATTGCAGCACAAAGGGTTTTGCGTAATTTGGATGGACAAGAAAGGGTGCAGATGTTAGTTGTCTCTTTAATTCATCCAAAGCCTTTTGAGCATCCTCATTCCACTCAAATGATTTTCCTTTCAATAATTCAGTTAAGGCGAATGTAACATCCGAATACTGAGAGATGAACCTTTGATACCAGCCGGTCATACCCAAAAAGCGCTTAAGCTGGCGTTTTGTTTTAGGTGTGGGAAATTCCGAAACAGCCTGAATTTTATTTGGATTTATTTTCAATGTGCCTTCACCTACAATATATCCTAAATATTCCACTTTCTTCAGACAGAATTGACTCTTATTAATGTTTATTGTGAGACCAGCCTTTCGAAGTTGCGTTGCTACTTCGGCCAGGTGAGACAAGTGCTCTTCAAAGTTGGAGGAAAGCACTAATAGGTCATCCAAATAAACTAGTACATGGGACTTCATGGCATAAGGTATAACTTGATCCATAAGTCTGCACAATGTTTGAGGAGCATTCGTTAATCCGAATGGCATCCTGGTAAATTGATACAACGGTCTGTTTGGGACACTAATCGCCGTTTTTTCTTTCGACTTGGCATCCAGACAAATCTGCCAAAAAGCGTCTTTGAGGTCAATTTTGGAAATACACTGAACAGGTGGAAGACGACTTAACAGTCCTTCGATTAGAGGTGAAGGATAAGCATCTTTAACTGTAACGGAGTTTAGCTTCCTTGAATCTAAACAAATTCTTACTTTACCTGGCTTTAGAACAAGAACAGCCGGAGAAGACCAGGCAGACATAGGTGCTTCTTCAAGAACTCCTAACTCAATCATTCTGTCGATTTCAGTACACATCTGTTGTTCTTTAGCAGGGGACAACGGATAATATCTTTGCTTGATGGGCTTAGCATCACCGGTATCAATACTGTGTTCGATTAAAGAGGTTTTTCCTAACCCATCTCTTTCCGAGGATGGAAAGAAATCTACGACGGCTTTTAAGCGATTCCTGTCGGTAACACTAAGACACATATTATCAGATGTTTGATCGCTGCAGTCTAATTCGCTTACTACAGTCGTATTAGAAATATTAATACCAAATGACTTCCAAAAATCCATGCCACAGATGATGTCTTGTGTGATTGAAGGTACAATCATAAATTCAACTTCTTTCTGCAGTAAGTCATACTCTATCGGAATACGAAGAGTACCTAATACTGTCTGACGCTGGCCATCTGCGGTGCGAACATTGCCTTTTAATTTTTTAAACTTTAGGTCTGTTGCAAGCAATCGTGCAGCCAATTGTCCTCCGATCACGCTTTTATTAGCACCACTATCCAATAATGCTAAATAGCTTTGACCGAATAACATAAGATTTATATATGGGCGCGAATCATTACAGTTGCGGATGGTAGAGACAACAGTAATGTTCTTTAGCGATCGCTTGTTTCTCCAAAACTCATTCATTCTAACTGAAGAACGAGTTTTAGGAAGCGAACTTACTTTCAAACAGAATATTTCCGCTCTACGCTGGTAATATTCTTTCAATTTTACATGCAACGGTTTGAATCTTAGATTCTTAGATAAGTTCGTGTTATTGTTAGGAATTTGTGGGGTACAAGTTGAGTATTTTCCATTGTTTGATAGTTGATCCGAGACTGTAGGTGGATATCCACTGATTATGCTCGGTGGACATCCTGTTGCAAGTTTTCCGATACGGGATTGCACTTAGGACATGTCGGTTTGTATGTATCAAGACGACCGCACCCATAGCAAAATATGCGTCTGGTTTTTATACAATCTTGATATCTATGACCTATCTCATCACAATTCCAACATTTTATCCTATCAACTGATCGTATTGCATTTATCTCAGTTGCCTCTGTAGGGGAAGTATCTATCGATTCTTCCTCGTGCACGACTTCATTGAGAAAACGCCTGGTGTTAGTTGGTCGAGACACAGGTCTTGAGGACATACTCAGACAGAATTGTTCGTGCTTGTGACATTCAGTTCGAAGAGTTGCTATATTGGGTGTAGCCACATGAAGTAGTTCTAGCCTCAATTCAGGCTTAAGGTTTCTTTTAATATTAGCCACTAACTCCCGATCTGTCATTGGTTCTCGCAGTGCATCAGCAATACTCAGAATAGCATCCAAAAATTGATCAAAGCTTTCTCCATTTCGCTGTTTACGAGATCTTAAAGAATCTTTTATCTCCTCGTCCGAGCGTTGATCTCTATACCGCTCACGCAAGGCATCGCATAGTTGAAACCAATTAGCACGACTATTTGTTCTTTGGAACCGCCAGTAGAACTGTAATGCAGGGCCACAGAACAAAATATTGGCAAATTGATAAAGCAAATTCCAATTTCCGTTGAGGCATTGGTCGGTCAAGCGATTGATCCGGTAAATAAAATCTTCCACAGAAATTTCATTAAAGGATCCAGAGAATTGTACATGCCAACTCGAAATAATTCTTGAGACTTTGTCGGGTCGTTCAATGGAATCAGTGCTTCGATTATCTACAACTGTTCGAATCCCTTGATACCTATTATTATTATTTGAATTCATTGAATTATTTTGCTCAACTCCTGGTTCAATTCGAGCTTCCTGCTGGATATTTGATATATTAAGGTTTCTGATAGCTAAACTGATCTCGTCAGTCACTGCTACAACCATACTGGCTCGAAAGGTATCTAACGAGCTTGAAATAAGTTGCTGAATTCGCTGTTCAGAAAGGATGGGAGGGTCAAGCGAAGCATTGGATGAGTCTCGTCTATTCCTGACATTGAAATTACTATTAGGCCTGTAAGCCTGTGCGCCAGAGTTATTTCGTTGGTTATTGGATCTGGTATTAGGTCTAGTCCTAGGAGTAGCACCAGTTCGATGGCCACCACGAACTGTTCGAGGAACTTGAAGGTGCTGTTCTGATGACTGACTTTCGATATCATTTAACTGGGAAAGTGTACATGTCTGTCTACACGAAGGACATGTTTCATTAGTACGTAACCAGGCTACCAAACAAGCTCGATGGAATTTGTGTTTGCAAGGGGTCTCCGCAATTTCAGTACTAATCAGAACTGGGTCTCTACAAATGTTACACAACACTATATCAGCATTTATGCTAGCTGCTATATCTTCGTTACTTCGCTGCACTGCCATTATACTAAATGTAATAGGTTTACTACGAATATTTAAAATTTACATTAATCAGAAAATCTTAATATAATTTTGTATCTAAATTTATAATACTAGATTTAGAAAACGGTCATGATATTTTGTTAACTATCAAACGATAGGCGATATGAAAATAATGAACGAAACTATCGAATTTATGAATCACTTTGGGACTTATCCGTCAATAAAATGGTTGCAATTTGAATTATAGACATATCAATCGTGATCTCCCTCAACCAATAACTGATTCTACTTTAATTGAAGAATTGCTTTCGGAAAAGAGGAAAGAGGCGAAATAATCCACCAAAAACAATCTCATTCTCTTTTAACAATCATTATGGTATTTATTTAGAATTCTATCGCCTGGTTTAGATCGACATGAAGCCAATGCTAAAATTCCGAAGGAGAACAGAATTCAAAATCATTAATATTTTTAGCTTAAAGTGGTTAACTTAAGACATTTTCTTTCGTATTTATTGATTATTGGTCAGGCACCGCAAAACTGACAGATTACCTGCAATTCCTAATAATTAATAATACGCACTGAACTATTTAAAAAAAATTGGATGATGGTTGATTTGGGGAAAGGAAAATTCACAGAGGTTATCTGGTTTGTGGGGGATTTTAAGAAGGCTATATGTAGTTGGAGAAGTAGCCGTACTACGTTATTCTTAGCCCCACAGGTTGGGCGCCATTTAATTATGTAACGAACACGTTGAAGTGTGCAGCAAACTGGAGGCGTACTCTGCCTACAGGGTCGACTGTGCTCAGGGAAAATGGGGTGGGTGCTTTTGCTACCTAGTAAGCTGCCGTGTCACATAACCAAAAAATAGTAGACAGAGTGCTAAAGGAACGGAATAAACAACCAGATAGAATAGCTAAAGGAATTCACGAGTGACATATCTAGATCGAAGAACAGAGATGTTGATGCTCTTCTTCTTTACCCGCCCAACCTGTAAAGACTAATAGTTGGTGCCTTTACCCTATTAAGGATGCAAAACCATTTTATGTCAGGAGCCCATTAGTCTACTTTAATTCATTATTATGTTCTTATCTACTTCATATTGGGGATTGGTTCCATTATTATAATTATTAACATTAATATTTCGAGTTTACTTAATTCATAATTTCCATTTTTCAGGTTTGGAGTTGTTGCTTAATTACTACTTCTTAATTGCTAATAATTCATTACATTTTTTTTTCTTTTTAAATTTTGGTCAATTCATTCGATAATACACTTATGCTATAAAGACTGTATATATATATGTATGTAACCTGTGTCAACTAAATAAGGAGGTATCTTCGTATGGCTAGGTATATCAAAACTGCTATATGGTCATTATGGTTATTTTTTTTTTTTATAACTTACAATTTCTGAGCGCGGTTATGCCGTACTTACAACACCAAACAAAAGCTGCGGCAGTAGTCCATCGTAGTCGACAGGCCTGAAGACGGATGACGTTGCTATTTTGAACTTCGAAACGGATTAGACAATATAGCAGCTGATATCACATATACGTACCATACCAAGTTTAGTTAACGCCTTACCAAAATTAATACAACTAATTTTCCATAAATTCATTCATTATTAACATAACCTTAAAATCCTATTAGAATGTTGTGTATTGTAGAGTTCTAAGTAGTCGACCGTTGCTATTTCTTTTTTTTTTTTTTTTGATGATTTGGTCCACCGCCGCTCACATGTGTTCCAATACGTGTGCAAGTTGGTGTAGGTTACGCCACTAAGATATCAAATGTTTGAGTCCGAGATTTCAGGGGTGACTCGCCCTTAACAGGTGGGCCTGCTGCACGTGTGCGTTATCGATGCGGCGTCAGAGAGTTGTAGACTGTTTCCCGTATTGCACAGCCAACAGATTAACAGTAAGTTAATTGGTAATGGCAGCAATACGCTTGGCGCTCGAATTGACCGCTTCAATTTCAGTAGGCACTGGCGATCACAATTTGAGTGATAGTGTAGCCGCCCTTGCACAATTAGCTTATGGCAGCCACCACGTTGCGGGAAGACGTAAACTTTCCAGCCAATATTGGTGGGCTCGCACTTTACGCCGTATGTTATATTGAATTCTTTTAATGAATATCAATACTTGAGCGGTACTATGGCGATGCCGCCAAGTTATTTTTTTCCCGTCAATAATCAATGCACACGTGTCCGTTGCCGAGAGCCAAAAAAAAACTTTTCGGAAGCAACTAATGTAGCCGTCGCTGCGCACCGATGCTCTAATTCAGAGTTGCTAATTAGGTCATAAGTGCTGTGAAAGGTTCAGCTATCGCATCATTGGCGATCAGCTGTTTACATATTTTCTATTTGTACACCACTACAAAGTGCTGTGAAAGGTTCAGCTATCGCATCATTGGCGATCAGCTGTTTACATATTTTCTATTTGTACACCACTACAATGGCTTCAAGTCTGGATGCACTTAGTAGCAATCTAACTGACTAAGTTTTAATAACGTTAAATTAAATTTCCCATTAGACGATGAATTTCATCTAATACGTAGAAAGGGGGTATTTCCCAACAGAGTATATTGATTCAAAGAGCAGATTAGATAAGTCAGCTTTTCCCCCCAGAGATAAATTCTTCAATACTTTAACAAATACAGAATGTTCACTCAAGGACTATTCTCATGCACAAAAGGTGTGGGCAGTTTTTGGATGTCAGAGTCTTAAAGATTGCATGGAATTGTATCTTAAGACGGAAGTTCTTTTGCTGTCAGACGTGTTCCAAAATTTTCGTGCAATTTGCAAGAAAATATATTTATTAGATACTGCCCCCTATTTTAATACACCAGGTCTCTCATGGGATGCAATGTAAAAGACAGAAAAAATTTAACTAGGATTATTAACTGATATAAATACGTAAAAGTTTGTTCAAAATGGTATTCGAGGCCGATTATTTCAGTGCTGTAAGCGCTGTTCAAAAGCCAAACATATGTATGTGGTGAAATACGACAGTACTAAGCCATCAGAGTTCCTGATGTATTTAGATGCGAATAATTTATGTGGTTGCGCAATGTCGCAATATCTCCCATATTCAGACTTTAGATGGATGAATGATGCAGAATTGAATGCATTTAATATTTCATCTGTCAAAGATAATTCGGAGTCTGGGTATATTCTCGAGGTAGATCTTTTGTATCCAGACTCACTTTACGATTACCATAATGATCTACCTTTTTGCCCATCCAACCAAAAGCCTACTCCGGAGGCTAAAGTTCAAAAACTTGTTGCTGACCTTAGATCGAAAATAAAGTATCCTGTTTATTTAGGAAATCTTCAGCATTGTCTAAGGAATGGCTTAATATTAACAAAAATACATAGTTTGGAATTTAAACAGTCTCCGTGCCTTAAAAAGTATATAGACTTAAATACATATCACAGAACATCAGCAAAAAATAATTTTGAAAAAGACTTTTTCAAATTATTAAATAATGCTGTTTATGGAAAATCGATGGGAAACGTAGAAAAACGTAAAGACTGGTCACGTCGTGGGAAACCACAATTCGCAATAGATTGGGTGCTCGTGCCCTCATCGCAAAGGCCAATTTCCATAGTTCAGCCCAACTCTCAGAAGATATGTATGCAATTCAGATGAATCGCCTCCATTATTTGAATGATAAGCCTATGTACTTACGTTTTACAGTTTTCGAACTGTAAAAATGGCAAATGTATGATTTTCATTATGATTTCATGAAACTAAAGTATTAAGAGAAAGTTTCATTGAATTATATGGATACAGACTCATTCATACATTCCATTGAGACTAAAGAGATCTTTAAAGATATTGCGGAAGATGTAGAAATGAGATTTGATACATCTGACTACCCGGAAGACCTGTCAAAAAAATATGGGATCTGAAGGTGTAATAAGAAAGTGTTAGGAATAATGAAAGATGAAAATAATGGAAAAAGAATGTTGGAGTTTGTTGGTCTTAGAGCCAAAATGTATTCATTGTCTCTTGAAGGGGGGTGGATGTATAAAAAAGTCAAGAGGAGGTAAAAGTGCACTAGGTTAGTTGACTTTAAATAGCTATAAGCAATGTCTATTTGAAAAACAATACATTTAATGATAGCATGTTGTTGTTTAGATCAAAGAATAAGAAAAACAACTTTAAGTTCTAGACATAATAAGAGAAAATTAAAAGTAGATGGGATAAATACATATGCCTGGAGGAATTATAGAATTAATTCCTAGTAGTAAGAAAAAAAAGATAAATAAATAAATAATAAATTATTTAATAAACGAACAATCAAAAATGTTAGTAAAATTAAGTGAAAAAACAATTTTATTAAAATTAAGTAGAAAAAAAATTAATAAATAAATAAAGTACATTGACTAATTTATTAACTGTTCGAGAGAAACCCTATTCGGATGAGAGTATAACCAAAAAAGAATATCATAGCTACTCTCCCTATTTTCAATCATTTAAGAGTAATAATGAAGTTAGAATCACAATCCAGAATCAGGAATTATATGTTTTACCGAGCGAGAGTTTTATTAATATAAAGGGCTTGATATCTTTGGCTAACAATGCGTTTACTGGAGGTGGTAAACTGAAAAACAATTTTCATGATGGGGTTCGATACGAGCTGAATGGAATTGAAATTGATCGAACTATAATTGTTGGTACTACAACAACCTTAAAAAACTACATTTCTTTGAATAAACCTAAAAGCCGCATGCTTGAGAATTCCCTATTACTGACGACTCTAGCAACTTCAGTATCTTGGTGGCCAATCGTGTTGCGACAATTCAGGGACAAACCATCGGCATGGAGTGGAACCATTTTCACACGAATCAAATTCGCGCGGGCTTATTATCTAGAGGTGCAACTCCAATTCAACTCATGAAACCTGATACCTGGTTTCATGGGCCAGCCTTTCTTGTCGAGAATAAGTATGGATGTCCTTCGTGTTGTGCGCTCAAAAGACCACGTTGGTGACCGACTGGCAAAATCAAGTATGCCATAAGCCCTTTATCCAATCAACCTGCCTAAATACCACCCTATACCTCTGGCAATCACTCGAGTCGATTATTGCGGGCCTTTTTTCTACAAATCTGCTGCTCGAACCAGACCACCCATCAAATGCTACACTTCGGTCTTCATCTGCTTCGTCGCCAAGGCCTGTTCACTTGGAGCTGTTACAGGACTTAACAAC
>JAWNMR010000447.1:0-77368 GCA_035043845.1 Drosophila picticornis
TCGAACTTTCTTATATTCTAAAATGTTTCGGTTTTAATTTCCCGGGCCTTTTAGTATTTTAGATTATTATTTCTTCTTCTGCATTACATGTTTGTATTCTCACTGGCATTGCGGATATTTAATTTTTTTCTATTATTTGTAATATATTTTGTGCAGATTTACTTATGATACATCATAAATTTTTTTAACTTGCTTCTTTAAGCACTTCTTTTGTACACTATGATTTTTTTGTTTTTTTTTTGTGGTAATATATTGTGTCGGTGTTGATTTGTCTTAATTAAGGGGTTCATTAATTCGCCGGTTTGGCTGCTGCTGCAGATGCGCCGTCTCTGTCTCCAGGGGATGAAAAAAAAGGAGACTCTCTTCCTAGCGTCTTGGAGTTGCGATCGGGGCAGCGGGCTTGGTAATGGCTTCCAGAGGCTTTGGATACGGCCTTCCTCGCCGTACACGGGATGATTGTTTATTTTTGTTGGTTCGTTTTTGTTTTCTCTATTTTTTTTCCACGCTTAGTGTAACGTTATTGGTTGGGTTGGTGTTCTTTCTGATTTAAGTGCGAAAATAATTCGGCACTTATTTAATTTATTTTATTAAAGTTTTTTTTTCTTCGGCCGCCACGTGTTATGTAAATTTTCACCGACCGCCGTTTTGCTTGTTATTGCATCCGCACGTTGCAATTTTTTTGAAAAGGAAAGAGGGCTTTGGCTGAGATCAGCTCCCTTTTATACCCAGCTGGACTGGCTCAAGCCGCCGGATGCAAGCGGAGACAACAAAGTTGGCTGCGTTTTGAAAAGCTCCCATAAGCGATCTATCGCTAACCTTGAGCATGCTCCGTTTTGCGTAAAAGTTTAATTTTTTTGGAAGCTCAGCTTTCTGCGCGCTCAGATGCACTGCTTTGCGTACTATGCGTCCGTTACAGCGCAGGCGACAAATTTGTCCCAAGCGATTAGCGCTGTAACTCGATATACTCTATATGCGTGCTGACCATTACAGTAGTTGGATCATCTGCCGCAGCCGTGTATGCAACTTAGCATTGCTCGGATGTCTCGCTAGAGCTGCTCTGCTGATCACTTGTGCTGGTGATTGATATATTTTCAATGGCCTACCACGCTGTCCTGTCCTCTCGATCTTGGGACGCCCTCTGCCACGTTGGTGCTTAACTAGCTTCTGCTTGGGTCGCTCAACTGAACTGTTATTATCGCTGGTAGACCCGTCACAAGGTTTACTCGTGATATTGATGTCGAAACCTCCGTATGAGTTTTGATTGGTGTCTTAGAATTCAGCGTACTCGCTTTTGAAACCTGGAACATTCAAAAACTTGACATCTTTGCTTACTATTACCTTACGCATATCAGGTAAATATAATCGATATGTTTTCGATATAGTTGAGTAGCCGACCAGTGGCATTCTTACGATCTTGATCCAAATTTATCCTTATTTGAATCCTTTCTTAATGCATATACCGACGTAACAAATATGTTAATGTGACACTGTAGGAATTTTCTTCGTCCAGTAAGTATGGGGAATATCGCCGGGTAGATCCCGCGTTATGCATCTGTGTTTAATATAACATGCTATATTTTATCTGACCGAAGTTCTTAACAGATCCAGGTTAATCCGTTTTGACCACCATACATTACACTATTCACTTGATGCTCTTCGCCATTCAAGTAATATAAGTTACCGTGTCTTTGCGCACATAGCCAAACTTCGTTATTTTTCATAACAAGTGCTTAACTTTTCCGAAAATGAACTTCAAAACCATTGTCAGTGATTTTGGAAACCGACATCAAATTTTGGCGCAAGTCAGATACTAGAAAACGTTACAACGTTAAGTCAACTCGTAGCTTCTGTTTTTTTTACTCCGATTTTAGCATTACCAATACCACTAATCCATGTGGTCTTATTATTGGCCAAATGTTAAGCCTTTTCGACTTTTAAAATATCGGTGAACATGCTCTTATTTGAACACAAGTGTGCTGTGCAACCACTAACGAGGCAACACAAGCCATTTTTCTCATCGGCAGAAAAGGACATCTCTAACGCGTTTAACGAAAGTTCACCATTTTTGCCTTTCATGAAAACATTTTCTGTCTTCATGCTGCACTTTATCGCTTTTTCTTCCTTTGCTATTTCTTTCCACATCACACTTTTTTTATGAATTGCCAATTCCGCAGAGAAACGTCTTGTCTGTCACAATAACCTTGAATTTTGACCGCACCGAAGTTCATCAACATGCGACGTACGCATGCTGCAATGCTTTTTGGTTTCAGATTATACGATTGCTGACTGCATTTTGGATTATTCTTATCTAGTCTTCGCTTACACTTTTCTTTACTGCCTATTATTAATTTTCACGATTGCGCGAAGCTCTAAATACCATCAAGCAAATTTAGGGTGGACCTTCAATGTTAAACAATTGTAACAAAAAAAAAAATAATAATAATAATAAAACTTCATTATATGGTCTCTAAGTTTAGTTTCTCTAGGATCCGTAAATAAAAAAATTTTAGAATCAGTATTGATGACTAGCAAAAACTCACCTCCTCCTGAAAGACCTATGTTTCAGAGGATTATTTCCGCTAAGTCCATCAATAGCCAGAAACGTTTTACCGATTTTTAGTAAGCGTTTTACGAACAGTCGTACGTGCACGACTGCTTATTTTGCTGTCGATTACGAAAGTACTGTCGATGAGTACACTACAGTATATTGCTAGAAACACCCTTAAAAAATCAGGAAAAAAATGCTGGAGTACACCACACTTGCACCCAGAATTCACTTATATGATGGGAGTCTGAAAATAAAGAGTTCTAACGGTTAGTCAAACGGCAAATAAGAGTGATGGACTTTATTTATCAAAAAGTTCACTCTAATTCAACAACTGACGATCAATTCCAAAGCGCCATGGGCCGACCAATAGTTGAAATAAATACCATTTGCTCATACAACCTTCAATAGCATATGAGAAACGTGCTGTCCACTTATAAATTTCCTTTGGTGTGCTAGTTTTACGGTGGAATATTTTTGTTGATTTATAACTTCGCTCTAAAGGTGACTCACGCACCCAGCAACGAACGTAAAAGTTTTGCGTTTCGTTCGTTAATATGTCGCTAAAAACAACGGTCCGACAAAAATTATGTGGATATATGTCGGAATTATCATGACCAAGGGAGAGGTGCACTAGAAGTTGAACATGTTCACGCTGAATCCTTACCATTATTGTGCTATTACGTGCGAAAGTCCTATACACGGGATCTTGGTAGACTATTACCTGTATATGTCCTCGCGAAGATTGCAATGAAATAATAATATTTGCTGAAGACCCAGCGTTATACCGGCCGCCAAACGTAATTTTAACAATTATGTCACCATTATGACAAAGCTTGCCACTGTGTATTTCCTCTATGTAAAGACGCTTATCCCACTCTATTTCTCTTTGCATCTGAATAAATAAATATATAAGGACCATAGTTGGAATAATTAAGTAGCAGATTAATATTTTGTAATTACGTCGTACAACTGGGCGCTCTAAGTGACATTTAAGATTCATCGCTACAGCAATAATAGGCTTAGCGTCAGCATCTCAGTCGCTAATAAAGGTTCATCGGCAGTGAAGACCAAAATATACGCTTTTGTTCATTTCAGGAATACATGAAATCGTATGCCAGCTGGGCTCAGGTCGTGTATAATTCCAAACACGGCAATTCCGGATTTCGGTTGAAAAGGTGAAAAAGGCACCTTTATCATAAACGGATCCCACTGTTCTAAAGTATTTTTTGCCCGAATATATACATAAACTAGTTTGGCCTTGTCAGAACGATTTCGCAGTAATAAAGCAGTAGGTTATACAATCCCTGCTTTTATCATGCATGTCGCATTCTCAATCTCCAAATCCTTCAGTTTTGGTACGTTCGTCATATGAAGTAATACACGCTAGTTTTGTATTAATTTTTCAAAGTAATTCTTAATTAAGTAAATAACAGGATGATGCGGCCAGTTCTCGTCCTTACTGTTATTTAATCACTGTGAATAAACATGAATTATAATTGAAAAATTATTTGATAAATTCGTGAACGATTCTGTGAGGCATGGTAATGTAACAAGTTTGGGTAAGTTTATATAGGTGATCTTCGATTGGCGACGCTTGGGAGGTCATGATGGGGTTAGGGTACAGAACGCGAGTGTCGACCACACCCTCAAACATTGCCCCTAAGCCGTGTTAAAAGAAGAAAACCCCTGGCAAAGTCAATTAGTCCACTTGTCCATGAGTATTTAGTTGTATTAGGCATAGGTGATAGTTGTCCCTCTTTTTTACCCACTATCCCTTGGATAAGACTCGTTAAATCGGACCACATTTAATAATATCTTAGCATGGGAACTCGGTGGACGGAACACTAAACTCTTAGCGCTTCATTTTAAATTCATTATAAACTTCATATATCCAACATGAATCCTAATTCTATTGAATATCAGGATATAGCTTTTAAATACATTACTAAATATAAATTATACATTCTTCTGATACAATAATTCTTTCCTCACTTGATTGGATACTAACCAATGTAAAACTAAATAGTTTTATCAACGATCAATTCTATTCCAACGATGAGGTAACTACACTATTCAGACAATGTAACAAATATTTAGTTATTCCCGCGCCTATATAATATTCATTTCATTGATTTACTTTGCTTATTTTTTTATATATTTATATATATACATATATATATAAATATATTTTTATATTATATATTTATAATTTATACTTTTTTCGATACCCTTAGAGATACGGACTTCAAATTTTGAACATATACTGGTATGTGCCCGCGTCAGACGAGGTGTTAAAATTTAAGTGATTCGTCCTCTAGGGCAGGTAACTAACTGCTAGCCTCCTCCAAAGATCGGCACCGCACCCTTGAACTTGGACCCTAGAAATCTGAAATGCGCATATGTCAATTTGTAAGCTAGAGTCACCAAATTTTGAAAATATGTTACTGGTAAGATCGATTTAAAAATTTAATGGACACGCCTACCACGCCTCCCCAATCAGATACGTATGTTAGCATAAATCGATAAGATCCCACACAATTTGAAAACTAGATCCACTAAATTTGAAAGTATTGCTAGTAAAACCCCTCAAAAATCCGGAAAAAAAAATGTTTGAAGACGCCCACAAGACTATATCTCCCTTAGTTTAAGAGCTAAATTTACCAAACTTGGAAGGAAGATTACGACGCACACTTTATTATAATTTTTTCGGCCACGCCCCTCCCTCCCTCATACAAACAAGAGAACGATATTCTGCAGGAATCAAAGTTTTTACTTGTCTAACCACGCGACTCATTCGGCAGTCTAAAACGGAGTGTGTTTCATACTGTTGTGAAATTAATACTTGAGAACATACGAATGAAGGAACAATGCAATACTTAGATAAGCTAATTAATAGTTGACAGATTGTCTTACATTGCATACAATAAGATCACATTTACAACACTCCCTCTCAAAATAGCAATTCTGTTATTCTTAAATAGGAGTGACGTCCAATGAAGAGATGCAACCATGATGCTTGGCACTACTTAGACCCTTCGTTAGGAAATCTGCTGGCATTTGTTCCGTCTGTATGTAATCGACGTGCGTGTGCGTGGGTGAAAACCAAAGCCTTTAAACAATTTTTGAGCGCTTTGGTTGTCGTTTAGGAGCAGAACCGAATCACATATTCTGCAAATTCTGTTGAGTATGGCCTTCAAGTATAAGGCCTTCTTTGTTGCTTCGCTCATTGCCAAGTACTCGGACTCTGTGCTTGATAAAGCGAAGGTGCGTTGTTTTTGTGCCTCCCAACTTATAGCAGCACCTGCTAATGTAAACGCCGTTCAGAATATGACCGTCTGTCAGTCAAATTTGCGCCCAGTCAGCATCGACGATTCCGTACAGATCTTCGCCTGCGCTTCGCTGTCTTCCAATGTTCAGCGTTATCTTTTCAATGTAGCGTCGATGTACTTTACCTGTGCAAGGAATATGCGATGCTCTTTCAGGTCCTGTTTGAATTCTATGCCCAGACAGGTTGTCATGGTCCGAGATTTTTCATCTCAAATGGGTCGCCGTTGTGTATGTGCACCAGAAACTCACTTTCAATTGGTCTTGTCCAACTGACGCTGTTCTCGTGGTTTTTCGCCTGTGACCTGTGGCTCTATCACATAATGTTTAAATTATTGTAGAGTCCCTTCTGTAATAACTATGAAGTGCTGGACTTCGAAAGGCAAAAAAAATACACAAAATCAAACGAAATACTAATATTAAAGGTGACTGTTCTAATATATATGCTGGACTATCTAAATAAACGTAGCGGGATCTCAGATGGCGTTCGATCCTCGCAGTCTTTACCCACCCAACCATGAATCTCCGAAGGCGAGTTGTGAGATTCCCTCAAAAAAAGTTTTCTATTCCATTACATCATTTTGGTTGGCCCCATATACTCGACAATTACTCCATCATTGGTTTTACTGAATACATGTTTAGTTTTTATTTGCTTTCATTATTCATTTTGGGGAGCGGTTTCTAATCTTATTCTACTTAAAGTTAACACAAATGAGTAGCTTAAAGTGAATATGGATATGTAAGGTATATATTATTTTATTAGTTATTATTTAACAAATCAGCATTAACCATTTTATTTTTAGAGAATTCGCATATAAATTGTGTTTCAATTTTTGGGTATTATGATTAATTGGTATGCCTGCATTTACAATGTTCGGTCTAGTTTTCTTAATATATTTATAAATTTTGTTTTTTCCAGTTTATAAAAAAAATTAATCTTAATTGAATACAACAGTTGAAGTACGAAAATTAAAAAAATATATAAGAGCATTTTCAATTGTACTTTGCAGAGGGCAAATTTTTATTTTTGTGTTGAGTGCCAAGTGCGCATATAATTTTGTTGGCACCTGTAAGTATGCAATCTAATTCAAGGCAAAAAAAAGCTGTTGATAGGCGCCACCTATTGCGCATGCGCCACCGACTTTAAGCTTCCAAAGCTATAATCTAACCCGAAAGCTCCCCTAGGCGAAAGCTTCAAGCTTAGCCTGGGATAAGCTGCAGCCTAAATTGGATAAAAGTTCAAGCTGAGGTGTGTATGTATATGAACCAAGCTTTTAATTATTAGTGCGGATTTGGTTTGGTTTTTCTTTTCTTGGGTGGTTATTTGTTGGTTATGGCTTGGGGATTCTTATTAAATTTTGTTACGTTTGCTTGAATAAAAAATCTTTTGGAAAAATTCGGGTGCATCTCAAATTTGTCTTTATTTTTTTTTTTTTTTAAATGGTTAGCAAAATTCCGCACGAAAGTACGTTTATTGGCACCGAATTTGACCAAATTTCAGGGAGAGTAGTTTTTTTTTGTTCTTTTGTTGACTTACGTTTTCTCCGATCCGATGAAAGGCCTTCCAGCGATGGGTCTATTTCTTGTAGTCGTAGTTTTATATTGATGTATATTTTCTCACTGAAACTTAATTAGTTATTCAATCACATAAAAAAATTTAATAAGGGGGAGGGGGAGGTATCTGGTACTTTTTGGTTTTTTTTTTTGTGTTTATGATTTTAATATGGGATTTTATTAGTATGGCACTTATACAAAAATACACAGCCCGTCACCTTTATCGCTTTGAGTCGTAAGTTCTGCGCTTATTTATGATATAAAAAAAATTCGAACTTTCTTATTTTCTATATTCTAAAATGTTTCGGAATCGATAGTTTTAATGATGTTGGTTTTAATTTCCCGGGCCTTTTAGTATTTTAAATTATTATTTCTTCTTCTGCATTTCATGTTTGTATTCTTACTGGCATTGCGGATATTTAATTTTTCTTATTATTTGTAATATATTGTGCAGATTTACTTATGATACATAATAACTTTTTTAACTTGCTTCTTTAAGCACTTCTTTTGTACACTATGACTTTTTTTCTTTGTGGTAATATATTGGTTCTGTAGTCGGTGTTGATTTGTCTTAATTAAGGGATTCATTAATTCGCCGGTTTGGCTGCTGCTGCAGATGCGCTGTCTCTGTCTCCAGGGGATGAAAAAAATGGGGCTCTCTTCCTAGCGTCATGGAGTTGCGATCGGGGCAGCGGGCTTGTTGATGGCTTCCAAAGGCTTTGGATACGGCCGTCCTCGCCGTACACGGGATGATTTTTATTTTTGTTGGTTCGTTTTTTTTTCTCACGCTTAGTGTAACGTTATTTGTTGTGTTGGTGTTCTTTCTGATTTAAGTGCGAAAAGAATTCGGCACTAATTTAATTTATTTTATTAAATTTTTTTTTTCTTCAGCCGCACGTGTTATGTAAATTTTCGCCGACCGCCGTTTTGCTTGTTATTGCATCCGCACGTTGCAATTTTTTTAAAATGGAAGGGCTTTGGCTGAGATCAGCTCCCTTTTATACCCAGCTGGACTGGCTCAAGCCGCCGGATGCAAGCGGAGACAACAAAGTTGGCTGCGTTTTGAAAGCTCCCATAAGCGATCTATCGCTAACCTTGAGCATGCTCCGTTTGCGTAAAAGTTTAATTTTTTCGGAAGCTCAGCTTTTTGCGCTCAGATGCACTGCTTTGCGTACTATGCGTCCGTTACAGCGCAGGCGATAAATTTGTCGCAAACGATTAGCGCTGTAACTCTATATACTCTATATGCGTGCTGACCATTACACCATTAGCACACGATACATATGACGCGAATAGCTGTAAGATTAGCGAAATCTAGAGATAATATTGCCAAGTTGTTCTTGATTCGACATTTTACAAATTTCGGTGCTAATTTGGCGTTGAAGTCATGTGAGAATTTGCTAAGGGCAAAATTCCTTCGAAAGACTTCTTGGCCCTCCTTAAAGGATACAGGCTTACACCGCAAATTATACTGCGCTACATTACGGTCATACGCTCGACGAATGTTCTGTTGAACATCTTTGCGCAGCAATGCTAAGTTGTCGGTACGTTGTAGTGGTATTATGGGCTCTTCTAACAGGGATAATTGCTTTAGGAGTCGATAATCACCGCCATGGGTTATCATGTCTAACCCAAATAGAGCTTTATATGGAGAGCAACCTAAGGATTGATGCAATGAAGAACGTAATGCACACGAAATAGCTGAAAGATTTACATCCCATTCTGTTTGTTCCGTTTTGAGATAGGCACGAATTGCGGCTAACAGAGAGCGATTCACACGTTCTGCAGCGTTGCTCTGGGGCGAATATAGTGCGGTATATACATGCCGTATTCCAAATTTTGTTAGAAACGCATTAAAATCATAAGCTTTGAACTGCGTACCATTATCGCTAACCAGAGTTTCCGGTACTCCAAAGCAATGGAACACGTGTTTTAATAGAAGGTCCTGAATAGCCAACGATTGCAATGAAATTTACTAAAATGGTCTATACAATTAACAATCCGACATGACCGCTTTACTTCGTGGATACGGACCTAATAAATCAACGTATAGTCTTTGGAACGGTCGGCATGTGGGGGATTGTAAGCCCATTGGACCGAAGGACGTAGTTAGGGGCTTTTGTTTCTTTGCAAGTGTCACAGTTGCGAATATAATTTCGTACGTCGTTTGCCAACCCAGGCCAGTAAAGATTTCTTCTTAACTTCTCTATGGTCTTTTGCATTCCACAGTGGGATGAGGTGACGTTGTCGTGAGCTTGCATCAAAACCTGGTTTCGCATTCGAACTGGAACCCATAACTTCCATATATTCTTATCCTGCGCGTCGATTCCGCTGGCATGTTCAGTTTTCATATAAATAAACTGATTATCTACTTTAACGTCTGGAAATTTGGATTGTAGACGGGTAAATTTCTCTTTTAAGGCTTTATAATCACTATCAAAGAAAGCATTTGATTCCAAATCTATTATTGGACCTATTTCCAACTCTGCCAATTCTTCGTCACACAATCTTGATAATGCATCCGGCACGATGTGATCTTTTCCTTTTCTATGCGAAATTTTAAATTTGTAAGGCTGCAGGCGAAAAATCCACCGCGCAAGTCTACCGGATGCGTTTGGTTGTCGCATCAGCCACAATAGACTGGAGTGGTCCGTTATTACTTCGAATTCTTGTAACTCTAAGTAACATCTAAACTTTTCAATAGCCAAAATAACAGCTAAGCATTCTCGCTCTGTTACACTGTAATTTCTTTGAGCACGACTTAATTTTTTTGACATAAACGCGAGGGGCATTTCTTCATTTTCCGGCGATAACTGGACAAGGACAGCTCCTATCCCATAGTTACTAGCATCGCAATGAAGGTAAATTTTTTGGTAAAATCGGGGTTTTGTAAAACCGGTGCCGAAGTGAGTACCATTTTAAGTTTTTCCATGGCTTCTTGAGCCTCTGCGGGCCAAACAAACTTTTTGTTAATAGTTAATACATCGGTAATAGGACACGTTAATTCAGCATAGTTTGAAATAAAACGACGATACCATCCACACACACCTAGGAATCCTCGAACTTGTTTGAGGTTTTTGGGTGGTGGCCAATTTCTAATACATTCAATTTTTGCTGGGTCAGTACAGATACCACCACTACCGATTACATACCCTAAATAATTCACTCTGTTTACACAAAAATGGCTTTTCTCAATATTTAAAGTCCAGTTAGCTTTACGAAATTGTTCGGCCAGTCGAACCAACACTGCCATGTTCTGAGAAAGTTTCTGAGATTATGCATACGTCGTCTAGGTATCCAAAGACGCAATGTCGAAGGTCGGTGGTATAATCTCATCCATAAGGCGAAACATTATTGAAGGCGCGTTGCACAGGCCGAATGGCATGACCTTAAATTGGTATAGTGGTCTACCCGGAATAGTGAACGCGGTCAATGGCCTGGAATCTTTTTCTAACTCTATTGCCAATATGCATCCTTTAAGTCTAATTTCGAAAGGCATCTTTCTTTGTAGCCTCATTGAGCTTCCGTGCATCTAAGCAAAGACGGATTTTATTAGATTTTATAACTAAACGCATAGGTGAGCTCCATGCACTAGAACAGGGCTCTATGACGTCCAGTTCTAACATACGATCTATTTCAGAATAAAGCAGTTTTTCAACTGCTGGGCTTACAGGGTAAAAGCGCTGTTTTATCGGTCGTGCTTCTCCAACGTCGATGCGATGTTGGATCAGACTAGTGCGGCCTAAACCTTCCTGACAATTTGGGAAAAGGTTTTTCACTATTTGTATCTGTTGTAGCTGTACATTTGTCAAAGGATATGAGTTTGATTCTTCTTCATTGATCTGAGGTCTTTTCTCCGACGGCTTATAGGGCAATTCCATAACGCTTATCACGTAGGAGCAAGTGCAAAAATGTCCAAAAATCTATCCCTAATATGACTCTTTGTTTAATTGAGGGAATTATGTACAGCTGCATTTGCTTTGTCATCTTTTTATAACACATTGAAACGGTAATAAACCCAAGAACCTCTTGGGCTTTCCCATCAGCTGTGTTTACATAAGATTTCAAGGACTTAAATTCGGGTAAATCAGTAAATTTTTCCTTAGCTAGTGAAGACCCAATGCAACTTATATTCGCACCGGTGTCTAGCAGACCGAATTCTATAAATTCTAGAAACGACACTTCCGCATAGCAACGCGAATCGTTTCGGTTGTTGAAAATAGTGGATACTAATAATTTTCTAGAATTTTTTATTCGCTTAAAGTAGTTCTTACGACGCAATTTATTTCTTGAACTTGAAGGACTCTTTTCATTGAAAATTCTATTTCTAATTTCTAAATAATTTCTTAGCCGCTCATGATAAGGGCGGAAACGTAAAAAGTCCTTCTGGATATTTTTCGCATCCGGGGATCTTTTAAAAATGTTCTAGTAGGTGAGGAAACAGCGAGACTACAAGGGGCAGAGCGGGTATACTCTGTTTCTATTTGGATAGGGGCATCCTGTTGTTGGTGGATGCACCCTTCTGTCGGTTTTCCGACCGGCGCTGAATACATACTTTGCATTGTGGCTTATATACGTTTAAAGCACCACAACCATAGCAAAATGTGCGGCGCTGGGCAAGGCAATTCCCCCAGACGTGTCCCTTCACATCACAATTCCAAAAGGTAACATATGCTTGATGAATAGTAGCGATCTCTTCTTCTCCATTAACCTCGCAATTCGACCCAGCTTCCACCTCAAGTTCTTCCACCGCATAAACTTGTCGGCGTTGCAATGGCTGTTTCGTCCTGTTTCGTCGTCGTTGCGATTGTTCAGTTCGCTTACTAGATTTTCGTGCATCTGCACTAATCTTCTCAACTGACCTACCGAAAGTATAGGTTGATACAATAACTTGTGACGTGCTTCCGGCATCAAATTATTTTTAAGAATGTCAATCAACTCCTCTTCTTCGATTCTTATAGATGATTTATCTATTAATGAAACCACCTCCTCATAGAAGTTTTCAAAAGTTTCCCCGTGTTTTTGTTTACGCGAACGTATTTGTTCCTTGCTGCTAAACTCTGATCGATAATCTCGATACATGAATTCATCTACACTCAAGCCAACATCCGAACCATCGAAATGTAGATTCCATTTCTGCATTATCTCACTACCTTACTTGGGTGTACCGAGGTGCAACTGGCTAACGAGTTTTGGGCTAACGGTGAGGTTGGAACATACGTGGGATAACGAGGGCTCACACTTAAGGATGACATTAATCTTGATACGGTTTGCTCAATCATGTTCTGTAAAATGGAATAATCTACTGCCAGCGGTTCTTCCCGACGAGGGGTTGGCTGAACGAGCAGCGCGTCCTCTTCTTGGGTTTTGATAGCGCCTTGCAGGTGGCTCTATGGGATTTGTACCGTTGCTACCCTCGAGCTCTAATAACGGTACTTCAGTCCCTTCATTAACTCGGGGATCTGATACTGGTTTATTAGTAGATGCATCCATCATTGATTTTGCTAAATTCCGAGTCACTACCTGAGTGCTTGGACCTGCGATGACAGGTTCTACCTGCTTCGACTGAGGCGAGCAGTTTCCTATAACCACTTTAAGATTTTGGGCTTCGGTTTCCTTGGCGCAATCCGGACAGCTGTTGTTGGTTTGTAACCAATTCAAGACAATTTTTATGAAAGATATGCTTACAATTGGTAATATAACAGGATTGTGAATTTGTCAGAATATGACGACAATTATTGCATTTCTTTTCTAAGTATCGACTAATGCGGGACTTGGCAGGGGAGTATGTTCTAGGGGCATACTACTTCAAAAATAAACTTTTTCAATGGGGGCCATACCTAATGCATATAATAAATAGAAAGAAAATAATTTTATGTTTATATCTACATACATACACATAAATATGCATATATACATCTATATATATATATATATATATATTTTTTTTTTTTGACAGCCAGCAAATATAGAAATGTAATAAAAGATAATCTTGGACTATTGTAACTTTATCAGATAGATCGATAATTGTTGCAGATTGTGTAAACAATTGATACCCGCTTCCCTCTTCTCGGATTTGATATACTTGTTCCAGAGAAAGTTAAGCGGTATTATCACCCAATCAGCAACAAAAATACAATCTTCCAATCGTTACCCAATTTATCAGGACCGCTACTAACTGTAAATCGAAATTTCTGCACCTTTATTTGGCAGGGTATTAATCTTAGCTGAATACGCAAGGTTCCAGAACAGTTACCACAGTATTCCGACGTACTATCAGCAGGTGGCCTAATCAATCAAAAAAATAACCGAAAATTCAACTGAGCTTAAACTGTGAGAGCTGGAATATTGGTGCTAACGAATGGTTAGCAAAATTCCGCACGAAAGTACGTTTATTGGCACCAAATTTGACCAAATTTCAGGGGGAGTAGTTTTTTTTTTTGGTTTTTTTTTCTTTTGTTGACTTACGTTTTCTCCGATCCGATGAAAGGCCTTCCACCGATGGGTCTATTTCTTGTAGTCGTAGTTTTATATTGATGTATGTTTTCTCAGTGAAACTTAATTAGTTATTCAATCACATAAAAAAAATTTAACAAGGGGGAGGGGGAGGTATCTGGTACTTTTTGGTTTTTTTTTTGTGTTTATAATTTTAATATGGGATTTGAGTAGTATGGCACTTATACAAAAATACACAGCCCGTCACCTTTATCGCTTTGAGCCGTAAGTTCGGCGCTTATTTATGATATAAAAAAAAATTCGAACTTTCTTATTTTCTATATTCTAAAATGTTTCGGAATCGATAGTTTTAATGATGTTGGTTTTAATTTCCCGGGCCTTTTAGTATTTGAAATTATTATTTCTTCTTCTGCATTTCATGTTTGTTTTCTCACTGGCATTGCGGATATTAAATTTTTTTTCTATTATTTGTAATATTTGGTGCAGATTTACTTATGATACGTAATAACTTCTCTTTTTTTTCTTTGTGGGAATATATTGGTTCTGTAGTCGGTGTTGATTTGTCTTAATTAAAAGATTCATTAATTCGCCGGTTTGGCTGCTGCTGCAGATGCGCTGTCTCTGTCTCCAGGAGATGAAAAAAATGGGACTCTCTTCCTAGCGTCATGGAGTTGCGATCGGGGCAGCGGGCTTGTTGATGGCTTCCAAAGGCTTTGGATACGGTTGGTTCGTGTTTGTTTTCTTTTTTTTTTCACGCTTAGTGTAACGTTATTTGTTGTGTTGGTGTTCTTTCTGATTTAAGTGCGAAAAGAATTCGGCACTTATTTAATTTATTTTATTACAATTTTTTTTTTTCTTCAGCCGCACGTGTTATGTAAATTTTCGCCGACCACCGTTTTGCTTCTTATTGCATCCGCACGTTGCAATTTTTTTAAAATGGAATGGCTTTGGCTGAGATCAGCTCCCTTTTATACCCAGCTGGACTGGCTCAAGCCGCCGGATGCAAGCGGAGACAACAAAGTTGGGCTGCGTTTTGAAAGCTCCCATAAGCGATCTTTCGCTAACCTTGAGCATGCTCCGTTTGCGTAAAAGTTTAATTTTTTCGGAAGCTCAGCTTTTTGCGTGCTCAGATGCACTGCTTTGCGTACTATGCCGTCCGTTACAGCGCAGGCGATAAATTTGTCGCAAACGATTAGCGCTGTAACTCTATATACTCCATATGGGTGCTGACCATTTCACCACACGATAATATGACACCATAGCTGGAAGATTAGCGAGAATTAGATGCGAATATCTTTTGCGTGATAAGTTCCTATTTCACATGCTTGTAAATCTTCTAAGAGATAAAAAATATTGCCAAGTTGGTTCTTGATTCGACATTTTACAAATTTCGGTGCTAATTTGGCGTTGAAGTCATGTGAGAATTTGCTAAGGGCAAAATTCCTTCGAAAGACTTCTTGGCCTTCCTTAAAGGATACAGGCTTACACCGCAAATTATACTGCGCTACATTACGGTCATACGCTCGACGAATGTTCTGTTGAACATCTTTGCGCAGCAAAGCTAAGTTGTCGGTACGTTGTAGTGGTATTATGGGCTCTTCTAACAGGGATAATTGCTGTAGGAGTCGATAATCACCGCCATGGGTTATCATGTCTAACCCAAATAGAGCTTTATATGGAGAGCAACCTAAGGATTGATGCAATGAAGAACGTAATGCACACGAAATGGCTGAAAGATTTACATCCCATTCTGTTTGTTCCGTTTTGAGATAGGCACGAATTGCGGCTAACAGAGAGCGATTCACACGTTCTGCAGCGTTGCTCTGGGGCGAATATAGTGCGGTATATACATGCCGTATTCCAAGTTTTGTTAGAAACGCATTAAAATCATAAGCTTTAAACTGCGTACCATTATCGCTAACCAGAGTTTCCGGTACTCCAAAGCAATGGAACACGTGTTTTAATAGAAGGTCCTGAATAGCCAACGATGTGAATTTCTTTAGCGGATGAAGCCAATGAAATTTACTAAAATGGTCTAATACAATTAACAATCCGACATGACCGCTTTTACTTCGTGGATACAGACCTAATAAATCAACGTATAGTCTTTGGAACAGTCGGCATGTGGGGGATTGTAAGCCCATTTGGAATCCGAAGGACGTAGTTAGGGGCTTTTGTTTCTTTGCAAGTGTCACAGTTGCGAATATAATTTTGTATGTCGTTTGCCAACCCAGCCAGTAAAGATTTCTTCTTAACTTCTCTATGGTCTTTTGCATTCCACAGTGGGATGAGGTGACGTTGTCGTGAGCTTGCATCAAAACCTGGTTTCGCCTTCGAACTGGAACCCATAACTTCCATATATTCTTATCCTGCGCGTCGATTCCGCTGGCATGTTCAGTTTTCATATAAATAAACTGATTATCTACTTTAACGTCTGGAAATTTGGATTATAGACGGGTAAATTTCTCTTTTAAGGCTTTATAATCACTATCAAAGAAAGCATTTGATTCCAAATCTATTATTGGACCTATTTCCAACTCTGCCAATTCTTCGTTACAAAATCTTGATAATGCATCCGGCACGATGTTATCTTTTCCTTTTCTATGCATAATTTTAAATTTGTAAGGCTGCAGGCGAAAAATCCACCGCGCAAGTCTACCGAATGCGTTTGGTTGTCGCATCAGCCACAATAGACTGGAGTGGTCCGTTATTACTTCGAATTCTTGTAACTCTAAGTAACATCTAAACTTTTCAATAGCCAAAATAACAGCTAAGCATTCTCGCTCTGTTACACTGTAATTTCTTTGAGCACGACTTAATTTTTTTGACATAAACGCGAGGGGCATTTCTTCATTTTCCGGCGATAACTGGACAAAGACAGCTCCTATCCCATAGTTACTAGCATCGCAATGAAGGTAAATTTTTTTGGTAAAATCGGGGTTTTGTAAAACCGGTGCCGAAGTGAGTACCATTTTAAGTTTTTCCATGGCTTCTTGAGCCTCTGCGGGCCAAACAAACTTTTTGTTAATAGTTAATACATCGGTAATAGGACACGTTAATTCAGCATAGTTTGAAATAAAACGACGATACCATCCACACACACCTAGGAATCCTCGAACTTGTTTGAGGTTTTTGGGTGGTGGCCAATTTCTAATACATTCAATTTTTGCTGGGTCAGTACAGATACCACCACTACCGATTACATACCCTAAATAATTCACTCTGTTTACACAAAAATGGCTTTTCTCAATATTTAAAGTCCAGTTAGCTTTACGAAATTGTTCGGCCAGTCGAACCAACACTGCTAAATGTTCTGAGAAAGTTTCTGAGATTATGCATACGTCGTCTAGGTATCCAAAGACGCAATGTCGAAGGTCGGTAGGTATAATCTCATCCATAAGGCGAAACATTATTGAAGGCGCGTTGCACAGGCCGAATGGCATGACCTTAAATTGGTATAGTGGTCTACCCGGAATAGTGAACGCGGTCAATGGCCTGGAATCTTTTTCTAACTCTATTGCCAATATGCATCCTTTAAGTCTAATTTCGAAAGGCATCTTTCTTTGTAGCCTCATTGAGCTTCCGTGCATCTAAGCAAAGACGGATTTTATTAGATTTTATAACTAAACGCATAGGTGAGCTCCATGCACTAGAACAGGGCTCTATGACGTCCAGTTCTAACATACGATCTATTTCAGAATAAAGCAGTTTTTCAACTGCTGGGCTTACAGGGTAAAAGCGCTGTTTTATCGGTCGTGCTTCTCCAACGTCGATGCGATGTTGTATCAGACTAGTGCGGCCTAAACCTTCCTGACAATTTGAGAAAAGGTTTTTCACTATTTGTATCTGTTGTAGCTGTACATTTGTCAAAGGATATGAGTTTGATTCTTCTTCATTGATCTGAGGTCTTTTCTCCGACGGCTTATAGGGCAATTCCATAACGCTTATCACGTTAGGAGCAAGTGCAAAAATGTTCCAAAAATCTATCCCTAATATGACTCTTTGTTTAATTGAGGGAATTATGTACAGCTGCATTTGCTTTGTCATCTTTTTATAACACATTGAAACGGTAATAAACCCAAGAATCTCTTGGGCTTTCCCATCAGCTGTGTTTTCATAAGATTTCAAGGACTTAAATTCGGGTAAATCAGTAAATTTTTCCTTAGCTAGTGAAGACCCAATGCTACTTATATTCGCACCGGTGTCTAGCAGACCGAATTCTATAAATTCTAGAAACGACACTTCCGCATAGCAACGCGAATCGTTCCGGTTGTTGAAAATAGCGGATACTAATAATTTTGTAGAATTTTTTTATTCGCTTAAAGTAGTTCTTACGACGCAATTTATTTCTTGAACTTGAAAGACTCTTTTCATTGAAAATTCTATTTCTAATTTCTAAATAATTTCTTAGCCGCTCATGATAAGGGCGGAAACGTAAAAAGTCCTTCTGGATATTTTTCGCATCCGGGGATCTTTTAAAAATGTTCCTAGTAGGTGAGGAAACAGCGAGACTACAAGGGGCAGAGCGGGTATACTCTGTTTCTATTTGGATAGGGGCATCCTGTTGTTGGTGGATGCACCCTTCTGTCGGTTTTCCGACCGGCGCTGAATACATACTTTGCATTGTGGCTTATATACGTTTAAAGCACCACAACCATAGCAAAATGTGCGGCGCTGGGCAAGGCAATTCCCCCAGACGTGTCCCTTCACATCACCAATTCCAAAAGGTAACATATGCTTGATGAATAGTAGCGATCTCTTCTTCTCCATTAACCTCGCAATTCGACCCAGCTTCCACCTCAAGTTCTTCCACCGCATAAACTTGTCGGCGTTGCAAAGGCTGTTTCGTCCTGTTTCGTCGTCGTTGCGATTGTTCAGTTCGCTTACTAGATTTTCGTGCATCTGCACTAATCTTCTCAACTGACCTACCGAAAGTATAGGTTGATACAATAACTTGTGACGTGCTTCCGGCATCAAATTATTTTTAAGAATGTCAATCAACTCCTCTTCTTCGATTCTTATAGATGATTTATCTATTAATGAAACCACCTCCTCATAGAAGTTTTCAAAAGTTTCCTCGTGTTTTTGTTTACGCGAACGTATTTGTTCCTTGCTGCTAAACTCTGATCGATAATCTCGATACATGAATTCATCTACACTCAAGCCAACATCCGAACCATCGAAATGTAGATTCCATTTCTGCATTATCTCAACTACCTTACTTGGGTGTACCGAGGTGCAACTGGCTAACGAGTTTTGGGCTAACGGTGAGGTTGGAACATACGTGGGATAACGAGGGCTCACACTTAAGGATGACATTAATCTTGATACGGTTTGCTCAATCATGTTCTGTAAAATGGAATAATCTACTGCCAGCGGTTCTTCCCGACGAGGGGTTGGCTGAACGAGCAGCGCGTCCTCTTCTTGGGTTTTGATAGCGCCTTGCAGGTGGCTCTATGGGATTTGTACCGTTGCTACCCTCGAGCTCTAATAACGGTACTTCAGTCCCTTCATTAACTCGGGGATCTGATACTGGTTTATTAGTAGATGCATCCATCATTGATTTTGCTAAATTCCGAGTCACTACCTGAGTGCTTGGACCTGCGATACAGGTTCTACCTGCTTCGACTGAGGCGAGCAGTTTCCTATAACCACTTTAAGATTTTGGGCTTCGGTTTCCTTGGCGCAATCCGGACAGCTGTTGTTGGTTTGTAACCAATTCAAGACAATTTTTATGAAAGATATGCTTACAATTGGTAATATAACAGGATTGTGTATTTGTCAGAATATGACGACAAATATTGCATTTCTTTTCTAAGTATCGCTATGCGGACTGGCAGGGGAGTATGTTCTAGGGGCATACTACTTCAAAGATAACTTTTTCAATGGGGGCCATACCTAATGCATATAATGAATAGAAAAAATAATTTTATACATACATTCTGCATATCCGATAGCTTTTTGTTTGTTTGTACACCAGCAATATAAATGAATAAAATAATCTTGGACTATTGTAACTTTATCAGATAAGATAATGTGCAATTACAATTGATACCCGCTTCCCTCTTCTCGGATTTGATATACTTGTTCCAGAGATAGTTAGGCGGTATTATCACCAATCAGCAACAAAAATACAATCTTCCAATCTTTACCCTTTAACGGATATGATTACCAAATTCAATCCATCAGGACCGCTACTAACTGTAATCGAAGTTTCTGCACCTTTATTCGGCAGGGTATTCAATCTTAGCTAATACCAAGTTCAGAACAGTTACCACAGTATTCCGACGTACTATCAGCAGGTGGCCTAATCAATCAAAAAAATAACCGAAAATTCAACTGAGCTTAAACTGTGAGAGCTGGAATATTGGTGCTACCATAATTACTCTCACATGCGGTATTTAAATCCCACCAACTATGTGTATCGGCAATGTATTCGATCTTAGCCAAATACTAGAGATCCAAGTTCACATAATTGGTTCCACATTCATAAACCATCCACTTCCCTTGGGTGTCACTGAAATAGAATAAATAGACATGAGAATCTTGACTATTGTTAAGGCTTTTATACTAAATAGACCTCTATGTGATCAAACTATCGATTCAGCAGGCCCCACGTTGGGCGCCAAAAACTTATGTAACATGACCAAGTAAAACGGATATTTCACCTAACTTGATTCTGTAGGGTATTAAAAAGACAATACAACCTACTAAGAGCTTCAGAATCACAGCTGTGGTCGGGACCCTTTGATACCCTAGCTCTTTGGAGGAATCGGATGGAGACGTGGCTCATACAAATGTTTAAATTATTGTAGGCCCTTCTGTAATAACATGAAGTGCTGGACTTCGAAAGGCAAAAAAATACACAAATCAAACGAACACTAATATTAAAGGTGACTGTTCTAATATATATGCTGGACTATCTAAATAAACGTAGCGGGATCTCAGATGGCGTTGATCCTCGCAGTCTTTACCCACCCAACCATGAATCTCCGAAGGCGAGTTGTGAGATTCCCTCAAAAAATTTTCTATTCCATTACATCATTTTGGTAGGCCCATATACTCGACAATTACTCCATCATTGGTCTTACTGAATACATGTTTAGTTTTTATTTGCTTTCATTATCCATTGGAGCTACTTATTCTAATTAAAGTTAACACAAATTCAGCAGCTTAAAGTGAACATGTATATGTGGTATCAATTATTTTATTAGTTATTATTTCAGCGGCATTAGCCATTTTATTTTTAGAGAATTCGCATATAAATTGTGTTTCATTTTGTTGGTACTTATGTTTAATTGCGATCCGATGCATGCCTTACAATGTTCGGTCTAGTTTTCTTAATATATTTATAAATTGATGTATTTTTCCAGTTATAAAAAAATTAATCTTAATTGAATACAACAGTTGAAGTAGAAAATTAAAAAAATATATAAGAGCATTTTCATTGTGCTTTGCAGAGGGCAATTGTATTTTTGTGTTGAGTGCCAAGTGCGCAATAATTTTGTTGGCACTGTAAGTATGCAATCTAATTCACAAATTTGTCGCCATTGCGCTGCGCCACCGTAAGCTTAGCAAATTCCGCCGAAAGTAGTTTATGCAGCGAATTTGACCAAATTTAGGCGGAGTAGTTTTTTTTCTGTTTATTTTGTTTGCTTGACTTATTTGATTCGATAAAGGTTCGTCGCGATGGGTCATGCTTTCAATCGATAGTCGTACTTTTATATTGAGTATATTTTCTCACTGAAACTTAATTAGTTATTCAATCACATAAAAAAATTTAATAAGGGGGAGGGGAGGTATCTGGTACTTTTTGGTTTTTTTTTTGGGTTTATGATTTTAATATGGGATTTATTAGTATGGCACTTATACAAAATACACGCCGTCACCTTTATCGCTTTGAGTCGAAGTTCTGCGCTTATTTATGATATAAAAAAAATTCGAACTTTCTTATTTTCTATATTCTAAAATGTTTCGGAATCGATAGTTTTAATGATGTTGGTTTTAATTTCCCGGGCCTTTTAGTATTTTAAATTATTATTTCTTCTTCTGCATTTCATGTTTGTATTCTCACTGGCATTGCGGATATTAAATTTTTTTTCTATTATTTGTAATATTTTGTGCAGATTTACTTATGATACATAATAACTTCTTTTTCTTGTTCTTTAGCACTTTGTTGTACACTATGATTTGTTTTCTTGTGGTAATATTTGTGTCGGTGTTGATTTGTCTTAATTAAGGGATTCATTAATTCGCCGGTTTGGCTGCTGCTGCAGATGCGCTGTCTCTGTCTCCAGGAGATGAAAAAAATGGGACTCTCTTCCTAGCGTCATGGAGTTGCGATCGGGGCAGCGGGCTTGTTGATGGCTTCCAAAGGCTTTGGATACGGCGTCCCCGTCACGGGATGATTTTATTTTGTGGTTCGTGTTTGTTTTCTTTTTTTTTTCACGCTTAGTGTAACGTTATTTGTTGTGTTGGTGTTCTTTCTGATTTAAGTGCGAAAAGAATTCGGCACTTATTTAATTTATTTTATTACAATTTTTTTTTTTCTTCAGCCGCACGTGTTATGTAAATTTTCGCCGACCGCCGTTTTGCTTGTTATTGCATCCGCACGTTGCAATTTTTTTAAAAGGGAAGAGGGCTTTGGCTGAGATCAGCTCCCTTTTATACCCAGCTGGACTGGCTCAAGCCGCCGGATGCAAGCGGAGACAACAAAGTTGGCTGCGTTTTGAAAGCTCCCATAAGCGATCTATCGCTAACCTTGAGCATGCTCCGTTTGCGTAAAAGTTTAATTTTTTCGGAAGCTCAGCTTTTTGCGTGCTCAGATGCACTGCTTTGCGTACTATGCGTCCGTTACAGCGCAGGCGATAAATTTGTCGCCAACGATTAGCGCTGTAACTCTATATACTCTATATGCGTGCTGACCATTACAGTAGTTGGATCATCTGCCGCAGCCGTGTATGCAACTTAGCATTGCTCGGATGTCTCGCTAGAGCTGCTCTGCTGATCACTTGTGCTGGTGATTGATATATTTTCAATGGCCTACCACGCTGTCCTGTCCTCTCGATCTTGGGACGCCCTCTGCCACGTTGGTGCTTAACTAGCTTCTGCTTGGGTCGCTCAACTGAACTGTTATTATCGCTGGTAGACCCGTCACAAGGTTTACTCGTGATATTGATGTCGAAACCTCCGTATGAGTTTTGATTGGTGTCTTAGAATTCAGCGTACTCGCTTTTGAAACCTGGAACATTCAAAAACTTGACATCTTTGCTTACTATTACCTTACGCATATCAGGTAAATATAATCGATATGTTTTCGATATAGTTGAGTAGCCGACCAGTGGCATTCTTACGATCTTGATCCAAATTTATCCTTATTTGAATCCTTTCTTAATGCATATACCGACGTAACAAATATGTTAATGTGACACTGTAGGAATTTTCTTCGTCCAGTAAGTATGGGGAATATCGCCGGGTAGATCCCGCGTTATGCATCTGTGTTTAATATAACATGCTATATTTTATCTGACCGAAGTTCTTAACAGATCCAGGTTAATCCGTTTTGACCACCATACATTACACTATTCACTTGATGCTCTTCGCCATTCAAGTAATATAAGTTACCGTGTCTTTGCGCACATAGCCAAACTTCGTTATTTTTCATAACAAGTGCTTAACTTTTCCGAAAATGAACTTCAAAACCATTGTCAGTGATTTTGGAAACCGACATCAAATTTTGGCGCAAGTCAGATACTAGAAAACGTTACAACGTTAAGTCAACTCGTAGCTTCTGTTTTTTTTACTCCGATTTTAGCATTACCAATACCACTAATCCATGTGGTCTTATTATTGGCCAAATGTTAAGCCTTTTCGACTTTTAAAATATCGGTGAACATGCTCTTATTTGAACACAAGTGTGCTGTGCAACCACTAACGAGGCAACACAAGCCATTTTTCTCATCGGCAGAAAAGGACATCTCTAACGCGTTTAACGAAAGTTCACCATTTTTGCCTTTCATGAAAACATTTTCTGTCTTCATGCTGCACTTTATCGCTTTTTCTTCCTTTGCTATTTCTTTCCACATCACACTTTTTTTATGAATTGCCAATTCCGCAGAGAAACGTCTTGTCTGTCACAATAACCTTGAATTTTGACCGCACCGAAGTTCATCAACATGCGACGTACGCATGCTGCAATGCTTTTTGGTTTCAGATTATTAAGTGAGCATACGATTGCTGACTGCATTTTGGATTATTCTTATCTAGTCTTCGCTTACACTTTTCTTTACTGCCTATTATTTATTTACACGATTGCGCGAAGTTCTAAATACCATCAAGCAAATTTAGGGTGGACCTTCAATGTTAAATAATTGGAACAAAAAAAATAATAAAACTTCATTATATGGTCTCTTAGTTTAGTTTCTCTAGGATCCGTAAATAAAAAAATTTTAGAATCAGTATTGATGACTAGCAAAAACTCACCGCATCCGGAAAGACCTATGTTTCAGAGGATGACTTCCGCTTTGTCCATCAATAGCCAGAAACGTTTCAACGATTTTTAGTAAGCGTTTTACGAACAGTCTTACGTGCTGCTTATTTTGCTGCCGATTACGAAAGTACTGTCGATGAGTACACTACAGGAAAAAAATGCTGGAGTACACCACACTTGCACCCAGAATTCACTTATATGATGGGAGTCTGAAAATAAAGAGTTCTAACGGTCAGTCAAATGGCAAATAAGAGTGATGGACTTTATTTATCAAAAAGTTCACTCTAATTCAACAACTGACGATCAATTCCAAAGCGCCATGGGCCGATCAATGGTTGAAATAAATACCATTTGCTCATACAACCTTCAAAAGCATATGAGAAACGTGCTGTCCACTTATAAATTTCCTTTGGCATGCTAGTTTTACGGTGGAATATTTTTGTTGATTTATAACTTCGCTCTAAAGGTGACTCACGCACCCAGCAATGAACGTAAAAGTTTTGCGTTTGGTTCGTTAATATGTCGCTAAAAACAACGGTCCGACAAAAATAATGTGGATATATGCCGGAATTATCATGACCAAGGGAGAGGTGCACTGGAAGTTGAACAAGTTCACGCTGAATCCTTACCATTATTGTGCTATTACGTGCGAAAGTCCTATACACGGGATCTTGGTAGACTATTACCTGTATATGTCCTCGCGAAGATTGCAATGAAATAATAATATTTGCTGAAGACCCAGCGTTATACCGGCCGCCAAACGTAATTTTAACAATTATGTCACCACTGTGACAAAGCTTGCCACTGTGTATTTCCTCTATGTAAAGACGCTTATCCCACTCAATTTCCGTGCATCTGAATAAATAAATATATAAGGACCATAGTTGGAATAATTAAGTAGCAGATTAATATTTTGTAATTACGTCCTACAACTGGGCGCTCTAAATGACATTTAAGATTCATCGCTACAGCAATAATGGGCTTAGCGTCAGCATCTAAGTCGCTAATAAAGGTTCATCGGCAGTGAAGACCAAAATATACGCTTTTGTTCATTTCAGGAATACAGGAAATCGTATGCCATCGTATTAAAAAATTAGTTGCTAAATTCGTGAACGATTCTGTGAGGCATGGTAATGTAATAAGTTTGGGTAAGTTTATATAGGTGATCTTCGATTGGCGATTGGCTTGGAAGATCATGATTGCGTTAGGGTACAGAACGCGAGATTCGACCACACCCTCAAACATTGCCCCTTTCTAAGCTGTGTTAAAAGAAGAAAACCCCTGGCAAAGTCAATTAGTCCACTTGTCCATGAGTATTTAGTTGTATTAGGCATAGGTGAAAGTTGTCCCTCTTTTTTACCCACTATCCCTTGGATAAGACTCGTTAAATCGGACCACATTTTATAACATCTTAATATGGGAACTCGGCGGACGGAACACTAAACTCTTAGCGCTTAATTTTAAATTCATTATAAACTTCATATATCCAACATGAATCTTAATTCTATTGAATATCAGGATATAGCTTTTAAATCCATTACTAAATATAAATTATACATTCTTCTGATACAATAATTCTTTCATAACTTGATTGGATACTAACTAATGTAAAACTAAATTGTTTTATCAACTTTCAATTCTATTCCAACGATGGGGTAACTACACTATTCAGACATTTTTACAAATATTTATATATATTCTCCTTAGTTAATATGTATACGTTTGCATATTTAATTATTTCCGCGCTTAAATAATATTCATTTCATTGATTTACTTTGCTTATTTTTTATATAATTATATATATATATAGATATATATATATAAAAAAAAAAATAAATATATATATATATATACATATGTCCCACAATTTGTAAGCTAGAGTCACCAAATTTTGAAAGTATGTTAACTTTAACTTTAATAGAAACGCCTACCACGCCTCCCCGATCGATAAGATCCCACACAATTTGAAAACTAGATCCACTAAATTTGAAAGTATTGCTAGTAAAACCCCTCAAAAATCCGGAAAAAAAAAATGTTTGAAGACGCCCACAAGACTATATCTCCCTTAGTGTAAGAGCTAAATTTACCAAACTTGGAAGGAAGATTACGACGCACACTTTATTATAATTTTTTCGGCCACGCCTTTCCCTCCCTCATACAAACAAGAGAACGATATTCTGCAGGAATCAAAGGTTTTATTTGTCTAACCACGCGACTCATTCGGCATGTGTTTCATACCATTGTGAAATTAATACTTGAGAACATACGAATGAAGAAACAATGCAAAACTTAAGATAAACTAATTAATAGTTGACAGATTGTCTTACATTGCATACAATAAGATCACATTTGCAACACTCCCTCTCAAAACAGCAATTCTGTTATTCTTAAATAGGAGTGACGTCCAATGAAGAGATGCAACCATGATGCTTGGGACTACTTAGACCCTTCGTTAGGATATCTGTTGGCATTTGATCCGTCTGTATGTAATCGACAGTCTGGTGCTTCTGCTGGATGAAATTGTGGCGCAATTCGATATTTTTTGTGCGTGGGTGAAAACCAAAGCCTTTAAACAATTGAGCGCTTTGGTTGTCGTTTAGGAGCAGAACCGAATCACATATTATGCAAATTCTGTTGAGTATGGCCTTCAAGTATAAGGCCTCCTTTGTTGCTTCGCTCATTGCCAAGTACTCGGACTCTGTGCTTGATAAAGCGATGGTGCGTTGTTTTTGTGCCTCCCAACTTATAGCAGCACCTGCTAATGTAAACGCCGTTCAGAATATGACCGTCTGTCAGTCAAATTTGCGCCCAGTCAGCATCGACGACTCCGTACGCTTCGCTGTCTTCCAGTGTTCATCATTATATATTTTCCCGTATCTTTTCAATATAGCGTCGATGTAATTTACCTGTGCAAGGAATATGCGATGCTCTTTCTGGTCCTGCTTGAATTCTATGCCCAGACAGGTTGTTGTGTTTCGAGATTTTTCATCTCAAATGGGTCGCCGTTGTGTATCTGTGCCAGAAATTCACTTTCAATTGGTATTGTCCAACTGACGCTGTTCTCGTGGTTTTTCGACTCTTTCAGTGTAGTTGGATCATCTGTCGCAGCCATGTATGCAACTTAGCATTCCTCGAATGTCTCGCTAGAGCTGCTCTCCTCGTCACTGCTGATCACTTGTGCTGGTAATTGATATATTTTCCATGGCCTACCACGATGTCCTGTCCTCTCGATCTTGGGACGCCCTCTGCCACGCTGGTGCTCAACTAGCTTCTGCTTGGGTCGCTCAACTGAAATGTTATTATCGCTGGTAGACCCGTCACAAGGTTTACTCGTGATATTGATGTCGAAACCTCCGTATGAGTTTTGATTGGTGTCTTAGAATTCAGCGTACTCGCTTTTGAAACCTGGAACATTCAAAAACTTGACATCTTTGCTTACTATTACCTTACGCATTTCAGGTAAATATGATCGATATGTTTTCGATATAGTTGAGTATTTGAATCCTTTCTTAATGCACATACCGACGTAACAAATATAAGTAGTAGGGAAATGGGGATTCTATGACAGGAAGTGGCTTATTGCTTTTGATTTTTAATTGCTTCATTATTGGAGTTAATTTATTGCTTTTGGGTGGGGGAGTGACAGGTGTGTAACCTTTTTTAGAAAAATGTGTGGTTTTGGATCACGTATGAGACATTTATGATCGAAGGGTATAGATTTATGGCTGACCCTTTTTTAATAGTGGGTTGACATGAGGTGGAGGATCACTCAGAAGCACTTGTGTGTGCGTACGTGATTGTGTTTTTAAGGAGGATATTGTGTGTTAGGCGTGTAACCTGTAACCTGTGTGCTGGACTCAAGTGGAAGATCAGGTAGCAGCTGCTGCACTGTTGTGCATTTGATT
Organism: Drosophila picticornis; assembly: GCA_035043845.1. Taxonomy (NCBI): domain Eukaryota; kingdom Metazoa; phylum Arthropoda; class Insecta; order Diptera; family Drosophilidae; genus Drosophila; species Drosophila picticornis. The sequence goes on from JAWNMR010000447.1 coordinate 28,277, forward strand.
TTTTGAGGGTGGGTGCAATGATCAGTGGAAAGGTAATGCTCGCTTCTCTTTTGTCACTTTTTGTCAATGTAAGAAGTCATAGGACACCTCACACCTGAATGTTTTCCCACACAATAATTAAAGTATTATTGTTGTAAACTGATGTTAAGTACGTACTTCGCACGTACGTTTGCCACGCGCTGGTACCTTCTTCGTGGGTTTGGTTCTCCCCCTTTTTAAAGAGCACTCTGTTTGAGTGTTATGTTATGTTAATTTCACAATAATTTGAGCCTGCGTTGCTTTGTGCACCTGCGGGCTTCATACCTAATATTTTAGATTGTGATTTCTATAACCTTAGTAGTTTTCGAACTCTACAATCATCAACTCGTGTGTGTTGTGTTTTCAACGTTTAAAAAGAAACCAAAATTAAAAATGTTCAACAACAAGAATAACTCCCTGAATGCCATCGAGGGATTAAACTATGTCTCCCGGAACACCACGGCTCAAGGACAGGGCCGCCAGAATTATTTCGATAATTTAACTTATGTGACTAATTCAAGCATGGCCATCGATCCAACCCACTCCATCATCAACAACAACATCGTCACTAATCCCACCGCCAACTCCACCAGCATCACCAACAATCCCATCACCACCAGCACCACCACCAGCTCCATCATCAACTCCCTCACAACCTCCCTCCACCAACAACATGAACCCCATCACCACCATCACCACAATTTTAACTGTAATGGACCATCAACTCAAGCAAGGGTCTGCACCGCGTGCAATATACAAATTGCATCGTCAAAGTGGAGCGCGCATCTTCGTTCTAATTCGCACAAGATGCTCGTTTTTACACCTATAAATAGTCAGGTGAAACTAATTTCAAGCGGATTTAAGAATCGGATTTCGACTTTCTCATTTGAGAATAAACATATAAATTTGATCGAACCAACAGAGTTTCTGAGTGAAGCAGCTCAAGAAATTCTTCCGCTGATTAAAAATGTATTACAAACTCACACAGCTTGCAAAATAAATATTGAACTCTTTGCAGAGTACATTAAATTCGCTGATGATGATTTGCTAATGACCATTAATTCTCATTAATCCAATATGAGTGTCATAACATCATCTAGTGATCTGGGAGAGATAATCAAAGATCATTCATCAACTATTTGTACGAAAATGGATTAATTCCAAGAGGTTGTTGGAAACTGTCTCAAATCTTACGGCTGGAGGTAAACATCAACAAATATACCCCACTTAAGGTTTCAAGCTTTATTGAAACACCAAAAGTGTTGAGAAATAAGAAAGCAATTATTAATGTTAAGAATGCTGACGCATTTTGTTTTAAATTGGCATTAATATCAGTCCTAAAAATACCAGTAAACAACCAGCCTGCGCGATGCTCAGCATACAAAGTTAATGGGATTGAAAGGGACTTCATAAAAATTAATGCAGCGATCACGCTCAATTTTTCAATTTGGATTTCCCACTGCCGATGGACCAAATAAAAATGTTTGAAGCTCAGAACCAAAGCATTAGCATCAATGTTTTTGGCTTTGATGAGCAATCAAATACAGTCAACGGGCCACTATTTGTGACAGAGGTGGAGAAGAAAAACCACATTAGCCTGATGTTGCTGGAGGCGGAGGAGCGCGGACATTTCGTGTGGATAAAAACTTTGTCAAGGTAATATTTAAATAAATACTCTTTGCCAAAAACAATATTTTTTAAAACATATATTTGTTTTTATACTTCCAGACTTGTAAGGCGCCAACACACATCACACAAGTCTCAGCTATATTTCTGTAAGACTTGTCTTAATTAGGAAGCGGATGCATGCAGAGTACCGTCAACAATGTGTCATCCCATCGGAGGAAAAAGCAAGTCTTAATTTTAAGAATTTTAATCGTAGTTTAGACGTACCCTTTGTGGTATACGCAGATTTTGAATGTATACTAACCCCCCTTAATTCACAACTGAGTGAGAATGTTGTAGCAACATCTCAGCATATTCCCATTGCATATTCGTACTACATAAAGTGCGCCTTTGACCCAGCGTTAGATAAGCTGGTTTTAGAAACTGGTGAAGATGCAGGTGTAAAATTCAAGTCTCTTATCAGAGATGTAAACGATATTTTTACCTGTTATTTAAACACCATAAACCCCATAAGTATCACTACAGATGATGAGATTAGTTTTAGAAAAGCAGTCATTTGTCACATCTGCGAAAATACTTTAGGCAATGGTCGAGATAGGAATCATTTTCATTTAACTGGCTTGTATAGGGGTGCAGCACATAATGCCTGCAATATTAACTTCCAAATTGCACCTTTTGTTCCTGTATTTTTTGTTTTGTTCCATAATTTTTCAAAATATGATTCTCATTTGTTCGTTTGGGATTTAAATAAAGTAGAAGGTGATATAAAAGAATTATTAACTGACATAAATATGTATAGGTTTATTCAAAATGGTATTCGTGGCGGATTAGTTTAGTGCTGTAAGCGCTATTCAAAAGCCAACCATATGTATATGGAGAATTACGACAGCACTACGCCATTAGAATTCCTGATGTATTTAGATACCAATAATTTATATGGTTGAGCAGTGTCGCCATATATATTCATGTTTTAGATGGATAAATGATGCAGAATTAAATGCATTTGATATTTCATCTGTCAAAGATAGTTCAGAGTCTGCGTACATTCTCGAGGTAGATCTTTTGTATCCAGACTCACTTCACGTTTACCATAATGATCTGCCTTTTTGCCCATCCTACCAAAAGCCTACTCCGGAGGCTAAAGTTCAAAAACGTGTTGCTGACCTTAGGTCGAAAATAAAGTATCCTATTCATTATAGAAATCTTCAGCAATGTCTAAGGAATGGCTTAATTCTATCAAAAATACACAACATTTTGGTGTTTAAACATTCTCCCTGGCTTAAAAAGTAAATAGACTTGAATACATATCACAGAACATTAGCAAAAAATAATTTTGAAAAAGACTTTTTCAAATTATTAAATAATGCTGTCTCTGGAAAAACGATGGAAAACGTAGAAAAACGTAAACACATCAAACTGGTCACATCGTGGGAAACCACAAATCGCAATAGATTGGGTGCTCGAGCCCCCATTGCAAAGGCCAATTTCCATCGTTAAGCCCAATTTTCAGAAGATATGTATGCGATTCAAATGAATCGCCTCCATAACGTGTATGATAAGCCTATGAACTTAGGTTTTACAGTTCTCGAATTATCAAAATGGCAAATGTACGATTTTCATTATGATTACATGAAGCCAAAGTATCAAGATAAAGTTTCATTGAATTATATGGATACAGACTCATTCATATATTCCATTGAGACAACAGACTTCTTTAAAGACATTGCGGCTAACTTGTTTGTCTTTTCCATTTTTAAAATCGATATTCCTCACTTCTATGTTCGTTTTTTGTTTTATTAATCTCATATCAGATACACTTCTCTCAGCAGATCGTTACTCTCTTACAAGTCTTTGAAGAATAAACATCAATTAAAATGGTAGTACGCTTTTATAAATCAACTAGTACCAAATCACTGCTCTATCGAGGTAGAGGTCTTATTGATAAAATAATCAACTCCCTCCCAATTGAGCTACATATACCTGGTTATCAGTTCTGTGGCCCAGGAACTAAGCTAGAAAGTCGTTTGGAAAGAGGCGAAAAGGGAATAAATCCATTAGATGCTGCTTGCAGGGAGCACGACATAGCATATGCTAATTATAAAGATTTGAGAAATCGGCATATAGCTGATTCAAATTTGGCTGAAAGAGCGTGGGAGCGTGTAAAGGCCTCTGATAGTACTCTTGGTGAAAGAGCCGCTGCTTATTTTGTAACCAACATAATGAAAGCAAAGAAAAAATTCGGTATGGGACTCAAACAAAGAGAATATAAAAAGCCATGTGAGAAAAAGAAAAAATTCATGCATGCCGTCAGAGTGGCTACCAGAGTATTGAAGAAGGAGAAGCCTTATGATATTCAATCTGCGATAAAAATCGCTAAAAAAGCAATTAACAAGACTTTTGGGCGAAAGAAAAATGATGTAATAATTCCTCGAATTATTAGTGTTCCTAAAGTTGGTGGCTTCTTGCCGCTTATACCCATTATAACAGCACTCGGAGCATTAGGTGGACTTGCCTCTGGTGGTGCAGCTATTGCAAAGAGTATTAATAGTGCTAAAAATGCAAAGAAAGAATTGGAAGAGAATAAACGTCATAACAGAAAAATGGAAGCAATTGCTTTAGGCAATGGACTCTATCTAAGACCATATCAAAAGGGATATGGTATATCAACTGACTTTCCAAAAAACTTTTAAATCAGCTACCTAATAAGCCGCTATCAAACATAGACATTGTGAACTTTGCTCACAAACATATTCCCTTTTTCAGAGGTGTATTTATGAGAGACTCATTACCAAAACGAGTACGGAAAAGAGAATGTGGTATTGTTAACTTAGACCTTTCAACGGGAGCTGGAACGCATTGGGTAGCTTACTACAAATTAGATAAGCAAATCAGATATTTTGATAGTTTTGGAAATTTACCACCACCTTTAGAGCTTATTAGATATTTAGGAGAGAATATAAAATACAATTATAACCAAGTACAACGATTCGGTTCTTTTAACTGCGGACACTTATGTTTAAGATTTCTATTACTACAGCATAAAGCTGTTGAATGAAATCAACTTGTATTCAACTTTAAAACAAATAAATGAATAAAAACCAGATTATATTTTATTTTAATTTAGTATATAACAACTATATATAGTTATACTATCTTTAGTGTGATTAGAGTGTGTGTATTGTATACATCGGAAACCATCTGAAAAACCGCGTTAAACTGTGTTAAACCACATAAAAAACCGTGAAAAACCACATGAAAAACTACATAAAACCGCTTAGAAACCAGAAACCACCTGTAAAGGTGTTTTTCGGTTTATATCTGGTGGTTTTTTAATTAAAAATGAATGAGCATATACTGAAAGAATTGACAAAAACAAGAAACGCTCTGAAAAGAAAATTTCAAAGCATTAAATTAGGTAGAGCCGCAAATGAATATCAATTAGAGGAAACGTTTAAGCCAATAACACAACCTCTTCACAAAATTGTTAGAGGGAATATAATAGCAAATCAGTTGATGAAAGTAAAAAAAGAAGAGGAAGAAGGACAATTAAATAGTAGGAATGAAACTAAAAGCGGTGAAAACTTTAGTAGTATTGATGAATATTATGATGCAGCGGAAAGAGGAATATCTGAGCTTCAAACACAAGATTTATCGTTAGCACCAAGCGAAGAGAGTTATAATAATAAACCTGATACATTTAGTAATGAAGACTATAATCAAACGAGCGAAAAAACTGATGAGACCTTTAATCTTAGTTTAAATGATTTAGAGCGTCAGAAAAAGCTGGATAAAGCATTTGGACCTACCAAAAAAAGTGGACAAATTAGTTTGGGTAGTTCTAAAATAGCTGTTTACGAGAAGAAAATTGAGCTGGAATCTGGTGAAAAGTGGAATCTTACTCCTGGATTATATTCTTTGATTTACTTGAAAGATCCTGAAGGTTATAATAAAACGGATTTGGATGTATATCAGAAAATCTTGTCAAAAACCAATGCCCATAGAAAAAATTTTCTACCTGATGGCCCGCTTAAGGGAAATCGTTCCAAAAAGTACACTAAAATAATAAAAAAAACTTTTCTCAAGAAATGATGATCCAAGTGCAATGTCTACACCTCTAAATAAGAAATCTATGCATAAGGGTGGAAGTTTTATGACACTCAGTTCAACTAAGCCAAATTATGTATATTGGGATGATCCAAATGAGATAGTTGATCGACTTAAACTTTTAGTTGGCTCACAGGCAGCTGGTAACACCAATCATAATAATGAAATCGTTTCGATAGTTGAAGAACTTCGTGAAGCAAAAATTATTTATTGAATAAATAAATAATACTGTGACTATCAATAATTTAGTATTATCAAAATGCCTCTTGACAAGTTTGGTCACTTCTTCTCAACTAGCAATGAAAAAGAAAGATCAAGTGTAAAAAATCAAATTGCTGGTGTTTTACTTGATGTTGATCAGAACATTATTTTTTCAAATAAACGTCTTAAGTATGTGGGTGAACCCTTGGAAGATAATGATGCAGTTACTAAAGTCTTTTTAGAAAGAAAATTAGAAGAATCAATGAACAGCTTTGAAAAACTTTTGAAAGGAAAAGATCAATCGGATCAGAAAACAATAAGTGAAATATCATTTACACTTCTTCATGAGATTAATAAAAATAGAATTGAGATGGAAGAACTCGTGAAAAAATCAGAAAGTTCTTTACAAACGAATTTTAATTCGCAAATAGAGTCATTAAAAAGTTTATTTAGCGGTGAAAATCAAAATATAAATTTAAATATAGACTCTTTAAGATTCGATAATAAAATAGATAAATAATGTGTCTTGTGTGTGCTATGAGTTATAATCTTTAGGACCGTTAACAAGTTCGGACATTCCTCAAATGAGCGGAATAAAGAGAAAAGTAATTTCCACTTGGTGGAAGTCTATGTGGAAAATGGTCAAAGCATTGGTACTAAATACAAACTGCTTAAAAATGTTCCGCAGACAGCACTTTTCCAAAGGAAGCAGACATAGTTCTTGGTTGTAAAAAAAAAAAAATAAATAAATAATAAAAAAAATAATAATAAATAAATAAAAAATATAAATAAAAAGAAAATCATGAGTAGGAGGAATTTAACAGACGAATTACATGCACCAGCACGTAAAAATTTTAAACGCCGAAGAGTTATTATGAAAGGAATCGATGACCACTGGCAAGCAGACTTAGTAGAAATGCGACAATACTCATCATCGAATAAAGGATATAAATTTCTTATGACAGTTATTGATACGTTTTCGAAATATGCATGGGGACAAGCATTGAAAACAAAATCAGCGAAAGAAGTTGAACGCGCATTCTCGAGTATACTTAAGGAGAATCGAATTCCAAAGAATTTACAGACCGATGATGGAAAAGAATTTTTTAATACAGACTTTAAGAGGTTATGTAGAAAACATAACATCAATCATTACTCAACTTATAGTGGTCTAAAGGCGTCAATTGTTGAGCGTTTTAATAGAACGCTTAAGGAGATGATGTGGAGAGAGTTTAGTTACAATGGAACATACTGTTGGATTACAATTTATAAACAATTGATAAATGAGTACAATCGAAAACATCATAGAACAATTCAAATGAGACCTGTTGATGTAAATTCGTCAAATGAGAACAATTTGTTGAACACTGCCTACAATCATTTAAAAATCTTCAATGGCAGTAAATTTCGTGTTGGAGATTACGTGCGTATTAGCAAGCATAAACATACATTTGAAAAGGGGTATACACCGAACTGGACAACTGAAATTTTCAAAATAAATCAAATACAAAATACCAATCCAACTACATACATACTGGAAGACTATCATGGTGCAGTTCTGAAAGGAGGTTTCTACAATGAAGAGTTAAGGAAAACAAAATTTCCGGACACGTACTTGATTGAAAAGATAATAAGGCGTCGAAATGATAGAGTTCTAGTTAAATGGCTTGGGTTCTCAAATGATCAGAACTCTTGGATAAATATTAATGAAGTTCTATAAAAATAAAGACTTAAAATCGAACGTGTGCGTACTATTAATAGATTAAAATTTCATAAACAGTATTGATTTGTGATGAACCTGTCAGTAATTTCCTTTCAACCTTTGGACATATGCATTAAGGTTTTCGGTACTCAGTGTAGGGAATTTCGGATATAAAAGAGCGTCTTGAATACAAGTATCTCATTCAAAAAGATGTCGAGGAACATTCAGGAGCTCTTCAACTTCATGGATGACGATGAAAATTCAATGGATTTTCATTTGGGGCAGCTGATGCCCTGGCCGATTCCAAGAAGAGAAGCAGCAGCTAACGAAGTCAATCCGCAATTCTCATCAGAGCTGAGTCCATCGGAATGGATTGAGCTCTTGGAAATTTCTCCAACGGAGAAGCGAAAAATTGACGAAGAGGAGGAGGAGGACGCTTCTTCACACAAGAAGCAAAAGATTGAAGACACCGAAACCATCATCGATATAACCGAGGAGGGGCAAACAATGGAGCCCACCTTTGCTGAGCTTCTTGCCGAGGAGCCCATTGCTGAGGAATGGGATATAAGGAAATTTTTTTATGATGATGATGTGCTGGAAAACACACCAGATTTTTTAAGCTTTATTAAAAATATTTAATAATAATAATAATAAATAATCTTAATACTAAATTTAATCAACTGTATTTCATTAATTCATTTCATTTAAATAAATAAAACCATTACAAAATACAATTTTCTTTGTGTTATTATTTATTATTTCGAATCATATTCCACACATACACACATATACACTTTATTTTCAGCTTCATGAATTCAAATAAAAAATGCATATATATACATCCTAAAATCTTCTTATTTTTCTTTTTATACACACGCAGGTACACAAGCATACACTTACAACCTCAAGTCTTGTGTTTATCTTCATCCCCTTTTTTTTTTTTTTTTACAGGTACACTGCATTTCTATATACAGCACAAACAGACACACACACACATTTTAAAATTTCTTCTGGTATTTTCTTCTTTTCATGTCATACCCTACATTTTCATCTTGCATAAATTGAAATAAAAGAGAGACATGTTTTTCTGTTTGGTTTAAAATTTTCATTTATTTATATGTACATATATATATTTTTTTTTCTTCTTCATAATTTTATTTACATTTTTTTTTCTTTTTTCACTTAATTTTACTAACATTTTTGATTGAATGCTTATTAAATAATTTATTTATTTGTTTATTTATTTTTTTTTTTTTCTTACTACTATGAATTAATTCTATAATGCCCCCAGGCATATGTATTTATCCCATCTTCTTTTATTTTCCTCTTATCATCTGTAGAACTTAAAGTTGTTTTTCTTATTCTATGTGTATACAAGTTATGAATCTTAGATCTAAACATCAACATGCTATCACTAAATGTCTTTTTTTCAAATAGACATTGCTTATAGCTATTTAAAGTCAACTTATCTAATGCAGACTTTTTAACTCCTTTTGACTTTTTTATGCATCCACCCCCCTCAAGAGACAATGAGTACATTTTGGCTCTAAGACCAACAAACTCCAACATTCTTTTTCCATTGTTTTCATCTTTCATCATGCCTAAGACTTTTTTATTGCACCTTCTGATCCCATATTTTTTTGATAACTCTTCCGGGTAGTCAGATGTATCAAATCTCATTTCCACATCTTCCGCAATGTCTTTAAAGAAGTCTGTTGTCTCAATGGAATATATGAATGAGTCTGTATCCATATAATTCAATGAAACTTTATCTTGATACTTTGGCTTCATGTAATCATAATGAAAATCGTACATTTGCCATTTTGATAGTTCAAGAACTGTAAAACCTAAGTACATAGGCTTATCATACACGTTATGGAGGCGATTCATTTGAATCGCATACATATCCTCTGAAAATTGGGCTGAGCTGTGGAAATTGGCCTTTGCAATGAGGGCACGAGCACCCAATTTATTACGATTTGTGGTTTCCCACGATGTGACCAGTTTGATGTCTTTACGTTTTTCAACGTTTTCCATCGTTTTTCCATAAACGGCATTATTCAATAATTTGAAAAAGTCTTTTTCAAAATTATTTTTTGCCAATGTCCTGTGATATGTATTCAAGTCTATATACTTTTTTAGCCAGGGAGACTGTTTAAACTCCAAAATTTTGTGTATTTTTGACAGTATCAAGCCATTCCTTAGACATTGCTGAAGATTTCTATAATGAATCGGATACTTAATTTTCGACCTAAGGTCAGCGACAAGTTTTTTGACTTTAGCCTCTGGAGTAGGCTTTTGGTTGGAAGGGCAAAAAGGTAAATCATTATGGTAATCGTGAAGTGAGTCTGGATACAAAAGATCTACCTCGAGAATGTACCCAGACTCTGAATCATCTTTGACAGATGAAATATTAAATGCATTCAATTCTGCATCATTCATCCATCTAAAGCCTGAATATGGGAGATATTGCGACATTGCCCAACCATATAAGTTATTGGCATCTAAATACATCAGGAACTCTGATGGCTTAGTGCTATCGTAGTTCTCCATATACATGTGGTTGGCTTTCGAATAGCGCTTGCAGCACTGAACTAATCCCCCACGAATACCATTTTGAATAAACCTATACATATTAATATCAGTTAATAATTCTAGTTCTATTTTTGTTGTTTTAAGCATTGCATCCCATGAGAGACCCGGTGTAGTATAATAGTGGGCGGGATCTAATGAATATATTTTCTTGCAAATTGCACGAAAATTTTGGAAGACGTCTGAGAGTAAAAGAACATCAGTCTTAAGATACAATTCCATGTAATCTTTAAGACTTTGACATCCAAAAACTTCCCAGACCTTTTGTGCGTGAAAATAGTCCTCAAGGGAACATTCTGTATTTGTTAGAGTGTTGAAGAATTTATCTCGAGGGGGAAGAGCTGACTCATCTAATCTGCTCTTTGAGTCAATATACTCATAGGGAAATACCCCTTCCTACGTATTAGATGAAATTCATCATCTAATGGGAAAAATGATTTGACGTTATTGAAACTGCCTATATCTAGATTGCTACTAAGTGCATCTAGACTGGATGCCATGAAGCGGAAAGTGTCTAAGAATCTAATCTCAAGGTTTTTATCATGGGATGCAATATGAATATATTTTGAGAGTGAAATGTACAACTCCTTATTAAGGGGGAGTACTTTTATATCACCTTCAACTTTATTTAATTCCCTAACGAATAAATGTGAATCATATTTTGAAAAATTATGGAAAAAAACAGGAACAAAAGGTGCAATTTGGAAATTAATATTGCATGCATTATGTGCTGCACCCCTATAGAAGCCAGTTAAATGGCAATGATCCCTAACTCGATCATTGCCTAAAGTATTTTCGCAGATGTGACAAATGCTTGCATTTCTAAAACTAATCTCTTCATCTGCGGTCATACATATGGGTTTTATGGTGTTTAAATAACAGGTAAAAATATCGTTTACATCTCTGATAAGAGACTTGACGAATTTGATACCTGCATCTTCACCAGTTTCTAAAACCAACTTATCTAACGCTGGGTCAAAGGCGCACTTTATGTAGTACGAATATGCAATGGGAATATGCTGAGATGTTGCTACAACATTCTCACTCAGTTGTGAATTAAGGGGGGTTAGTATACATTCAAAATCTGCATATACCACAAAGGGTACGTCTAAACTACGATTAAAATTCTTAAAATTAAGACTTGCTTTTTCCTCCGATGGGAGCGTAGACACAACCTTGCCACACTGTTGACGGTGCTCTGCATGCATCCGCTCGCTATGAGAGTAATTAAGACAAGTCTTGCAGAAATAAAGCTGAGACTTGTGCGATGTGAGTTGGCGCCTCACAAGTCTGGAAGTATAAAAACAAATATATGTTTTAAAAAATATTGTTTTTGGCAAAGAGTATTTATTTAAATATTACCTTGACAAATTTTTTATCCATACGAAATGTCCGCGCTCCTCCGCCTCCAGCAACATCAGGCTAATGTGGTTTTCCTTCTCCACCTCCGTCACAAATAGTGGCCCGTTGACTGTGTTTGATTGCTCATCAAAGCCAAAAACATTGATGCTAATGCTTTGGTTTTGAGCTTCAAACATTTTTATCTGGTCCAACGGCAGTGGAAATTCCAAATTGGAAAAATTGAGCGTGATCGCTTCATCAATTTTTATGAAATCCCTTTCAATCCCATCAACTTTGTATGCTGAGCATCGTGCAGGCTGGTTGTTTACTGGTGTTTTTAGGGCTGATATTAATGCCCATTTAAAACAAAATGCATCAACATTTTTAACATTAATAATTGCTCTCTTATTTCTCAACACTTTTGGTGTTTCAATAAAGCTTGAAACCTTAAGTGGGGTATATTTGTTGATATTTATCTCCAGTCGTAAGATTTGAGACAGTGTCCAACCACTGTCCTTCTCTTGGAATTCATCCATTTTCGTACAAATAATTGCCGCGTGATCTTTGATTATCTCTCCCAGATCACTAGATGCTGTTATGACACTCATATTGGATTGATGAGATTTAATGGTCAATAACAACTCATCATCAGCGAATTTAATGTACTCTGCAAAGAGTTCAATATTTATTTTGCAAGCTGTGTGAGTTTGCAATACATTTTGAATCAATGGAAGAATTTCTTGAGCTGCTTCACTCAGAAACTCTGTTGGTTCGATCAAATTTGTTTGCTTATTCTCAAATGAGAATGTCGAAATCCGGTTCTTAAACCCGCTTGAAATTAGTTTCACCTGACTATTTACAGGTGTAAAAACGAGCATCTTGTGTGAATTAGACCGAAGATGCGCGCTCCACTTTGATGATGCAATTTGAATATTGCACGCGGTGCAGATCCTTGCTTGAGTTGATGGTCCATTAGAGTTAAAATTGTTGGTGGTGGTGATGGAGTTGATGTTGTTGGTGCTGGTGACGGAGTTGATGATGGAGCTGGTGGTAGTGCTGGTGGTGATGGGATTGTTGGTGATGCTGGTGGAGTTGGCGGTGGGATTAGTGATGATGTCGTTGTTGATGATGGAGTGGGTTGGATCGATGGCCATGCTTGAATTAGCCACATAGGTTAAATTATCGAAATAATTCGGGCGGCTCTGTCCTTGAGCCGAGGTGTTTCGGGAGACATAGTTAAATCCCTCGATGGCGTTCAGGGAGTTATTCTTGTTGTTGAACATTTTTAATTTTGTTGTCTTTTTAAACGTTGAGAACACAACACACACGAGTTGATGATTGTAGAGTTCGAAAACTACTAAGGTTTTAGAAATCACAATCTAAAATATTAGGTATGAAGCCCGCAGGTGCACAAAGCAACGCAGGCTCAAATTATTGTGAAATTAACATAACATAACACTCAAACAGAGTGCTCTTTAAAAAGGGGGAGAACCAAACCCACGAAGAAGGTACCAGCGCGTGGCAAACGTACGTGCGAAGTACGTACTTAACATCAGTTTACAACAATAATACTTTAATTATTGTGTGGGAAAACATTCAGGTGTGAGGTGTCCTATGACTTCTTACATCGACAAAAAGTGACAAAAGAGAAGCGAGCATTACCTTTCCACTGATCATTGCACCCACCCTCAAAAAATCAAATGCACAACAGTGCAGCAGCTGCTACCTGATCTTCCACTTGAGTCCAGCACACAGGTTACAGGTTACACGCCTAACACACAATATCCTCCTTAAAAACACAATCACGTACGCACACACAAGTGCTTCTGAGTGATCCTCCACCTCATGTCAACCCACTATTAAAAAAGGGTCAGCCATAAATCTATACCCTTCGATCATAAATGTCTCATACGTGATCCAAAACCACACATTTTTCTAAAAAAGGTTACACACCTGTCACTCCCCCACCCAAAAGCAATAAATTAACTCCAATAATGAAGCAATTAAAAATCAAAAGCAATAAGCCACTTCCTGTCATAGAATCCCCATTTCCCTACTACTAATATATATTAATGTGACACAGTAGGAATTTTCTTCGTCCAGTAAATATGGACGTTATTTATCTGTGTTTAATATAACATGCTATCTTTTAACTAACCGAAGTACTTGTTCCTCTTATTACGTGAAGTTCTCTGCTGTTGCTTTATATACTTTATTAGCTTAAAACAACTCTAACTTCTGTATAAGAAAGTGAACATAGCGCGAATAGTCATCTATAAAAGTTTCGTAGTACTTACATCCTCTGTGAACTATTACCAATATTTCTGTCGTACGTTTTTGGTTTCCAAATTTATGCATATTTCGCATGTCGACAATTTTCCATTCTTGCACATTTTCATGCCGTGGGCTTTCCCACTTTTAGCCATACATTTCAAATCGTTTTCATTCTGATGTTAAACTTCAATAACGCCATGGATCCAGGTCGTTTTGACCACCATACATTACACTATTCACTTGATGCTCTTCGCCATTCAGTAATATAAGTTACCGTGTCTTTGCGCACATAGCCAAACTTCGTTATTTTTCATAACAAGTGCTTAATTTTTCCGAAAATGAACTTCAAAACCATTGTCAGTGATTTTGGAAACCGACATCAAATTTTGGCGCAAGTCAGATACATAGAAAACGTCTTTCAACGTTAAGTCAACTCGTTGCTTCTGTTTCTTCACTGCGATTTTAGCATTACCAATGCCACTAATCCATGTGGTCTTATTGTTGGCCAAATGTAAAGTCTTTTCGACTTTTGCAATATCGGTGAACATGCTCTTATTTGAACACAAGTGTGCCGTGCAACCACTAACGAGGCAACATAATCCATTTTTTCTCATCGGCAGAAAAGGACATCTCTAACGCGTTTAACGAAAGTTCACCGAGTTTGCCTTTCATATTCTTCTTTGCGTTACTTCGACAATTTCGCGCGAAATGTCCAACCTTGCCGCAGCTGTAACATTTTCTGTCTTCACGCTGCACTTTATCGCTTTTTCTTCCTATTGCTATTCTTTCCTTGCTATTTCTTTCCACATCTTTTCGACGATTGGCGAGCATTGCGCTTCTGACTCTTCAAGATTCTCTTTATTTTAACGCGCATCAGACTCATCAGGGATTTTGAGGCGAAGTCATCTCGTAAGCTTCCATTGCAAACTGATATAACAATAATATACTAACAAATCATTTCCAATCTTGACATCCTATTTTTTCGATTTTTTCACAGCGTTGGAAAATTCTTTACACTGCGTCGAAAAATTCATTTACATGTTGGCGCGCACTAGTGCCCTCGTTCATTCGCGACAACGCCACTCGTTTCAGCAGGCTTGCTTTTCGCTCTGGCCCCTTTGATTGAAATATCTCCTGCAATTTCAACCAGTATTCTTTCGCCGAATTACAATCGTCATTTATAATGAATTCCATTATCTAATCGATAATCGATCTAATAATATCCGCGTGCGCCTTCTCATCGTATGTTTTCCATACTGCTCGATCTGCCGCATTTTCTGGGCAAATTTTCGTTACATCAACATATTACTATAGTTTGTTTTTCACTAAAATAGCACGCATCTGCAGTTTCCAAGTGCATCTGCGATTCCAAATTTAAATATCATCACTCATCAAATTCTCAACTGCACTTTCACTTCATTTCCGTTATTTATATATGTATATATGTAGGACTGATTATGTCCTCTTTATTATAAATTTTATAGTTCTAAGTATATTTGGTTACAAACACTTTTTATGAATTGCCAATTCCGCAGAGAAACGTCTTGTCTGTCACAATAACCTTGAATTTTGACCGCACCGAAGTTCATCAACATGCGTCGTACGCATGCTGCAATGCTTTTTGGTTTCAGATTATTAAGTGAGCATACGATTGCTGGCTGCATTTTGGATTATCTAGTCTTTGCTTTACGCTTTTCTTTAGTGCCTATTATTTATTTACACGATTGCGCGAAGGTCTTAATACCATCAAGCAAATTTAGGGTGGACCTACAATATTAAATAATTGTAACAAAAAAAGAAAAAATAATAATAAAACTTCATTATATGGTCTCTTAGTTTAGTTTCTCTAGGATCCGTAAATAAAAAAATTTTAGAATCAGTATTGATGACTAGACCTATGTTTCAGAGGATTACTTCCGTTTTGTCCATCAATAGCCAGAAACGTTTCACCGATTTTTAGTAAGCGTTTTACGAACAGTCCTACGTATCCGACGGCTTATTTTGCTGCCGATTACGAACGTACTGTCGATGAATACACTACAGTGTATTGCTAGAATCACCCTTCAAAAATCAGGAAAAAAATGCTGGAGTACACCACACTTGCACCCAGAATTCACTTATATGATGGGAGTCTGAAAATAAAGAGTTCTAACGGTCAGTCAAATGGCAAATAAGAGTGATTATCAAAAAGTTATTATAAAAGTTATTTATCAAAAAGTTCACTTTAATTCAACAACTGACGATCAATTCCAAAGCGCCATGGGCCGATCAATGGTTCAAATAAATACCATTTGCTCATACAACCTTCAATAGCATATGAGAAACGTGCTGTCCAAACAATTTTGCAAGCTGTGTGAGTTTGCAATACATTTTGAATCAATGGGAGAATTTCTTGAGCTGCTTCACTCAGAAACTCGGTTGGTTCGATTAAATTTGTTTGTTTATTCTTAAATGAGAATGTCGAAATCCGGTTCTTAAACCCGCTTGAAATTAGTTTCACCTGACTATTTACAGGTGTAAAAACGAGCATCTTGTGTGAATTAGACCGAAGATGCGCGCTCCACTTTGATGATGCAATTTGAATATTGCACGCGGTGCAGATCCTTGCTTGAGTTGATGGTCCATTAGAGTTAAAATTGTTGGTGGTGGTGATGGAGTTGATGTTGTTGGTGCTGGTGACGGAGTTGATGATGGAGCTGGTGGTAGTGCTGGTGGTGATGGGATTGTTGGTGATGCTGGTGGAGTTGGGGGTGGGATTAGTGATGATGTCGTTGTTGATGATGGAGTGGGTTGGATCGATGGCCATGCTTAAACTAGCCACATAGGTTTAATTATCAAAATAATTCGGGCGGCTCTGTCCTTGAGCCGAGGTGTTTCGGGAGACATAGTTAAATCCCTCGATGGCGTTCAGGGAGTTATTCTTCTTGTTGAAAATTTTTAATTTTGTTGTCTTTTTAAACGTTGAGAACACAACACACACGAGTTGATGATTGTAGAGTTCGAAAACTACTAAGGTTTTAGAAATCACAATCTAAAATATTAGGTATGAAGCCCGCAGGTGCACAAAGCAACGCAGGCTCAAATTATTGTGAAATTAACATAACATAACACTCAAACAGAGTGCTCTTTAAAAAGGGGGAGAACCAAACCCACGAAGAAGGTACCAGCGCGTGGCAAACGTACGTGCGAAGTACGTACTTAACATCAGTTTACAACAATAATACTTTAATTATTGTGTGGGAAAACATTCAGGTGTGAGGTGTCCTATAACTTCTTACATCGACAAAAAGTGACAAAAGAGAAGCGAGCATTACCTTTCCACTGATCATTGCACCCACCCTCAAAAAATCAAATGCACAACAGTGCAGCAGCTGCTACCTGATCTTCCACTTGAGTCCAGCACACAGGTTACAGGTTACACGCCTAACACACAATATCCTCCTTAAAAACACAATCACGTACGCACACACAAGTGCTTCTGAGTGATCCTCCACCTCATGTCAACCCACTATTAAAAAAGGGTCAGCCATAAATCTATACCCTTCGATCATAAATGTCTCATACGTGATCCAAAACCACACATTTTTCTAAAAAAGGTTACACACCTGTCACTCCCCCACCCAAAAGCAATAAATTAACTCCAATAATGAAGCAATTAAAAATCAAAAGCAATAAGCCACTTCCTGTCATAGAATCCCCATTTCCCTACTACTAATATATATTAATGTGACACTGTAGGAATTTTCTTCGTCCAGTAAGTATGGTGAATATCGCCGGGTAGATCCCGCGTTATACATCTGTGTTTAATATAACATGCTATCTTTTATCTGACCGAAGTACTTTTTCCTCTTATTACGCGAAGTTCTCTGCTGTAGCTTTATATACTTTATTAGCTTAAAACAACTCTGACTCCTGTGTAAGAAAGTGAACATAGCGCGAATAGTCATCTATAAAAGTATTTTAGTATTTACATCCTCTGTGAACTATTACCAATAGTTCTGTCGTACGTTTTTGGTTTCCAAATTTATAATTTCGCATTTCGACAATTTCCATTCTCGCACATTTTCATGCCGGGGGCTTTTCCACTTTTCGCCATACATTTCAAATCGTTTTCATTCAGATGTTATATTTCAATAATGCCATGGATCCAGGTTAATCCGTTTTGACCACCATATTACATTACATTACACTATTCACTTGATGCTCTTCGCCATTCAAGTAATATAAGTTACCGTGTTTTTGCGCACATATCCAAACTTCGTTATTTTTCATAAAGAGTGCTTAACTTTTCCGAAAATGAACTTCAAAACCATTGTCAGTGATTTTGGAAACCGACATCAAATTTTGGCGCAAGTCAGATACTAGGAAACGTGTTTCAACGTTAAGTCAACTCGTAGCTTCTGTTTCTTTACTGCGATTTTAGCATTACCAATGCCACTAGTCCATGTGGTCTTATTGTTGGCCAAATGTAAAGTCTTTTCGACTTTTACAATATCGGTGAATGTGCTCTTATTTGAACTCAAGTGTGCCGTGCAACCACTAACGAGGCCACACCAACCATTTTTCTCATCGGCAGAAAAGGACATCTCTAATGTGTTTAACGAAAGTTCACAATTTTTGCCTTTCATGAAAACATTTTCTGTCTTCATGCTGCACTTTATCGCTTTTTCTTCCTTTGCTATTTCTTTCCACAGCTTTACGACGATTGGCGAGCATTGCGCTTCTGACTCTTCAAGAATTTTAACGCGAAGCCCATCGGGATGAGGCAAGTCATCTCGTGCTTCCATTGCATACTGAAAAAATAAACTAACAAATCATTTCCAATCTCGACTCCTATTTCTTTCAATTGCACAAGCGCCCTTGTTCATTCGCGACAACGCCACTCGTTTCAGCAGGCTTGCTTTTCGCTCTGGCACCTTTGATTGAAATATCTCCTGCAATTTCAACCAGTATTCTTTCGCCGAATTACAATCTTCATTTATAATTAATTTCGTTATCTAATCGATAATCGATCTAATAATATCCGCGTGCGCCTTCTCATCGTATGTTTTCCATACTGCTCGATCTGCCGCATTTTCTGAGCAAATTTTCGTTATATCAACATATTGCTATAGTTTGTTTTTCACTAAAATAGCACGCATCTGCAGTTTCCAAGTTCCACCGAAGTTCATCAACATGCGTCGTACGTATGCTGCAATGCTTTTTGGTTTCAGATTATTGAGTGAGCATACGATTGCTGGCTGCATTTTGGATTATCTAGTCTTTGCTTTACGCTTTTCTTTACTGCCTATTATTTATTTACACGATTGCGCGAAGGTCTTAATACCATCAAGCAAATTTAGGAAGGACCTACAATGTTAAATAATTGTAACAAAAAAAAAAAAATAACAATAAAACTTCATTATATGGTCTCTAAGTTTAGTTTCTCTAGGATCCGTAAATCAAAAATTTTAGAATCAGTATTGATGACTAGCAAAAACTCACCTCCTCCGGAAAGACCTATGTTTCAGAGGATTACTTCCGTTTTGTCCATCAATAGCCAGAAACGTTTCACCGATTTTAGTAAGCGTTTTACGAACAGTCGTACGTGCCCGACTGCTTATTTTGCTGCCGATTACGAACGTACTGTCGATGAGTACACTACAGTATATTGCCAGAAACACCCTTCACAAATCAGGAAAAAAATGGTGGAGTACCCCACACTTGCACCCAGAATTCACTTATATGATGGGAGTCTGAAAATAAAGAGTTCTAACGGTCAGTCAAACGGCAAATAAGAGTGATGGACTTTATTTATCAAAAAGTTCACTCTAATTCAACAACTGACGATCAATTCCAAAGCGCCATGGGCCGATCAATGGTTGAAATAAATACCATTTGGTCATACAACCTTCAATAGCATATGAGAAACGTGCTGTCCACTTATAAATTTCCTTTGGTGTGCTAGTTTTAAGGTGGAATATTTTTGTTGATTTATAACTTCGCTCTAAAGGTGACTCACGCACCCAGCAATGAACGTAAAAGTTTTGCGTTTGGTTCGTTAATATGTCGCTAAAAACAACGGTCCGACAAAAATAATGTGGATATATGCCAGAATTATCATGACCAAGGGAGAGGTGCACTGGAAGTTGAACAAGTTCACGCTGAATCCTTACCATGTGCGAAAGTGCTATACACGGGATCTTGGTAGACTATTACCTGTATATGTCCTCGCGAAGATTGCAATGAAATAATAATATTTGCTGAAGACCCAGCGTTATACCGGGCGCCAAACGTAATTTTAACAATTATATCACAGGAAATCTTATGCCATCGTATTAAAAAATTAGTTGCTAAATTCGTGAACGATTGTGTCAGGCATGGTAATGTAATAAGTTTGGGTAAGTT
Organism: Drosophila picticornis; assembly: GCA_035043845.1. NCBI lineage: Eukaryota > Metazoa > Arthropoda > Insecta > Diptera > Drosophilidae > Drosophila > Drosophila picticornis. The sequence goes on from JAWNMR010000447.1 coordinate 48,522, forward strand.
TATAGAGGTGATCTTCGATTGGCGACGCTTGGAAGATCATGAATGCGTTAGGGTACAGAACGCGAGTTTCGACCACACCCTCATACATTGCCCCTTTCTAAGCTGTGTTAAAAGAAGAAAACCCCTGGCAAAGTCAATTAGTCCGCTTGTCCATGAGTACTTAGTTGTATTAGGCATAGGTGAAAGTTGTCCCTCTTTTTTACCCACTATCCCTTGGATAAGACTCGTTAAATCGGACCACATTTTAAAACATCTTAATATGGGAACTCGGCGGACGGAAATCTAAACTCTTAGCGCTTCATTTTAAATTCATTATAAACTTCATATATCCAACATGAATCTTAATTCTATTGAATATCAGGATATAGCTTTTAAATCTATTACTAAATATAAATTATACATTCTTTTGATACAATAATTCTTTCATCACTTGATTGGATACTAACTAATGTAAAACTAAATTGTTTTATCAACGTTCAATTCTATTCCAACGCTGAGGTAACTACACTATTCAGACTTTTTTACAAATATTTATATATATTCTCATTAGTTAATATGTATGCATGTGCATATTTAATTATTCACGCGCCTATATAATATTCATTTAATTGATTTACTTTGCATATATATATATATATATATATATATATATATGTATGTATATTCATATATAAATGTATTTTTATATTTTATATTTATAATTTATACTTTTTTCGACACCCTTAGAGATACGGACTTCAAATTTTGAACATATACTGGCATGTGCCCGCGTCAGACGAAGTGTCAAAATTTAAGTGATACGTCCTATGGGGCAGGTTACTAGCTGCTAGCCTCCTCCAAAGATCGGCACCGCACCCAGGAACTTGGACCCTAGAAATCTGAAATGCGCATATGTCCCACAATTTGTAAGCTAGAGTCACCAAATTTTGAAAGTATGTTAACTTTAACTTTAATAGAAACGCCTACCACGCCTCCCCAATCAGATACGTCTGTTAGCATAAATCGATAAGATCCCACACAATTTAAAAAACTAGATCCACTAAATTTGAAAGTATTGCTAGTAAAACCCCTTAAAAATCCGGAAAAAAAAGTTTGAAGACGCCCGCAAGACTATATCTCCCTTAGTTTAAGAGCAAAATTTACCAAACTTGGAAGGAAGATTACGACGCACACTTTGTTATAATTTTTCGGACACGCCACTCCCTCCCTCATACAAACAAGAGAACGATATTCTGCAGGAATCAAAGTTTTTATTTGTCTAACCACGTGACTCATTCGGCAGTCTAAAACGGAGTGTGTTTCATACTATTGTGAAATTAATACTTGAGAACATACGAATGAAGAAACAATGCAAAACTTAAGATAAGCTAATTAATAGTCTTTAAACAATTTTGAGCGCTTTGGTTGCCGTTTAGGAGCAGAACCGAAGCATATCTCCTGCAAATTCTTTTGAGAATGGCCTTCAACTATAAGGTCTCCTTTGTTGCTTCGCTCATTGCCAAGTACTCGGACTCTGCTTGATAAAGCGATGGTGAGTTGTTTTTGTGCCTCCCAACTTATAGCAGCACCTGCTAATGTAAACGCCGTTCAGAATATGACCGTCTGTAGGTAAAGATCCTTACAGATCTTCGCCTGCGCTTCGCTGTCTTCCAGTGTTCAGCATTATAAAATAAGTTAAAATGACTCATGAAATTTACGACGAATATCTGGACGAGTTGTAACTGAAAAAACATAAGAAATACATGGATATTAATGACGGCTTGCATTCAGTCATCCCGTATCTTTTCAATATAGCGTCGATGTACTTTACCTGTGCAAGGAATATGCGATGCTCTTTCAGGTCCTGCTTGAATTCTATGCCCAGACAGATTGTTGTGTTTCGAGATTTTTTATCTCAAATGGGTTGCCGTTGTGTATGTGCACCAGAAATTCACTTTCAATTGGTCTTGTCTAACTGACGCTGTTCTCGTGGTTTTTCGCCTCTTTCAGTGTAGTTGGATCATCTGTCGCAGCCATGTATGCAACTTAGCATTCCTCGAATGTCTCGCTAGAGCTGCTCTGCTCATCACTGCTGAAACCTGGAAAATTCAAAAACTTGACTTCTTTGCTTACTCTTACCTTACGCATTTCAGGTAAATATAATCGATATGTTTTCGATATAGTTGAGTAACCGACCAGTGGCATTCTTCCGATCTTGATTCAAATTTATCCTTACTTGAATCCTTTCTTAATGCACATACCGACGTAACAAATATATATTCATGCGACACTGTAGGAATTTTCTTCGTCCAGTAAGTATGGTGAATATCGCCGGGTAGATCCCGCGTTATACATCTGTGTTTAATATAACATGCTATCTTTTATCTGACCGAAGTACTTTTTCCTCTTATTACGCGAAGTTCTCTGCTGTAGCTTTATATACTTTATTAGCTTAAAACAACTTTGTCTTTTGTATAAGAAAGTGAACATAGAGCGAATAGTCATCTATAAAAGTTGTGTGGTACTTACATCCTCTGTGAACTATTACCAATAGTTCTGTCGTACGTTTTTGGTTTCCCAATTTATATTTTCGCATTTCGACAATTTCCGTTCTCGCACATTTTCATACCGAAGGTTTTTCTACTTTTCGCCACACATTTCAAATCGTTTTCATTCAGATGTTAAATTTCAATAATGCCATGGATCCAGGTTAATCCGTTTTGACCACCATATTACATTACATTACACTATTCACTTGATGCTCTTCGCCATTCAAGTAATATAAGTTACCGTGTTTTTGCGCACATATCCAAACTTCGTTATTTTTCATAAAGAGTGCTTAACTTTTCCGAAAATGAACTTCAAAACCATTGTCAGTGATTTTGGAAACCGACATCAAATTTTGGCGCAAGTCAGATACTAGAAAACGTCTTTCAACGTTAAGTCAACTCGTTGCTTCTGTTTCTTTACTGCGATTTTAGCATTACCAATGCCACTAATCCATGTGGTCTTATTGTTGGACAAATGTAAAGTCTTTTCGACTTTTACAATATCGGTGAACATGCTCTTATTTGAACACAAGTGTGCCGTGCAACCACTAACGAGACAACATAAGCCATTTTTTCTCATCGGCAGAAAAGGACATCTCTAATGCGTTTAACGAAAGTTCACCGTTTTTGCCTTTCATATTCTTCTTTGGGTTTCTTCGACAATTTCGCGCGAAATGTCCAACCTTGCCGTAGCTGAAACATTTTCTGTCTTCATGCTGCACTTTATCGCTTTTTCTTCCTATTGCTATTCTTTCCTTGCTATTTCTTTCCACATCCTTACGACGATTGGCGAGCATTGCGCTTTTGACTCTTCAAGAATTTTAACTCGAAGCACATCGGGATGAGGCAAGTCATCTCGTGCTTCCATTACACATCTGAAAAAAATAAACTAAAAAATCATTTCCAATCTTGACTCCTATTTCTTTCAATTGTTTCACTGCGTCGGAAAATTCATTTACATGTTGGCGCGCTCAAGCGCCCTCGTTCATTCGCGACAACGCCACTCGTTTCAGCAGGCTTGCTTTTCGCTCTGGCCTTTTGATTAAAATATCTCCTGCAATTTCAACCAGTATTCTTACGCCGAATTACAATCTTCAATTATAATTAATTCCATTATCTAATCGATCTAATAATATCCCCGCGCGCCTTCTCATCGTATGTTTTCCATACTGCTCGATCTGCCGCATTTTCTGAGCAAATTTTCGTTACATCAACATATTGCTATAGTTTGTTTTTCACTAAATTAGTTTCCAAGTGCATCTGCGATTCCAAATTTAAATATCATCACTCATCAAATTCTCAACTGCGCTTCCACTTCATTTCCGTTATTTATATATGTATATATGTAGGACTGATTATGTCCTCTTTATTCTTAATTTTATAGTTCTAAGTATATTTGGTTACGACACTTTTTTTTTATAAATTGCCAATTCGGCAGTGAAACGTCTTGTCTGTCACAATAACCTTGAATTTTGACCGCACCGAAGTTCATCTGATTTCAGATTATTAAGTGAGCATACGATTGCTGGCTGCATTTTGGATTATCTTGTCTTTGCTTTACGCTTTTCTTTACTGCCTATTATTTATTTACACGATTGCGCGAAGGTACCATCAAGCAAATTTAGGGAGGACCTACAATGTTAAATAATTGTAACAAAAAAAGAAAATAATAAAAAAACTTCATTATATTGTCTCTAAGTTTAGTTTCTATAAGAACCGTAAATAAATAAATGTTAGAATCAGTATTGATGACTATCAAAAACTCACCTCCTCCGGAAAGACCTATGCTCCAGAGGATTACTTCCGCTAAGTCCATCAATAGCCAGAAACGTTTCACCGATTTTTAGTAAGCGTTTTACGAACAGTCGTACGTATCCAACTGCTTATTTTGCTGCCGATTACGAACGTACTGTCGATGAGTACACTACTGTATATTGCCAGAAACACCCTTCACAAATCAGGAAAAAAATGGTGGAGTACCCCACACTTGCACCCAGAATTCACTTATATGAAGGCAGTCTGAAAATAAAGAGTTCTAACGGTCTGTCAAACGGTAAATAAGAGTGATGGACTTTATTTATCAAAACGTTCACTCTAATTCTTAAACAGCATTATAAAAACAAAAAACTTTCTTAAAACATATTTCACTTTAATTAGAAGAAATAAATTCATTATATTGTCAATCAAATAGTTTGCAAATAAACAAATTAAACAAAGACGCACTACAATATAAATGTCGTTGTATCTCTTTGGGCTTGGATCACATGCTATTGGCTCTGCGCGTCCAAAGTAAATCAGAACAATGCACATCGAAAGGAATGTTTTGGCCATATAAACACATCTACGTTCCCAGAGGCAAAGCGACTGATAATCAATTCCAAAGCGCCATGGGCCGATCAATGGTTGAAATAAATACCATTTGCTCATGCAACCTTCAATAGCATATGAGAAACGTGCTGTCCACTTATAAATTTCCTTTGGTGTGCTAGTTTTAAGGTGGAACATTTTTGTTGATTTATAACTTCGCTCTAAAGGTGACGCACGCACCCAGCAATGAACGTAAAAGTTTTGCGTTTAGTTCGTTAATATGTCGCTAAAAACAACGGTCCGACAAAAATAATGTGGATATATGTCGGAATTATCATGACCAAGAGGAGGTGCACTGGAAGTTGAACAAGTTCACGCTGAATCTTTTACATTACTGTGCTATTACGTGCGAAAGTGCTATACCCGGGATCTTGGTAGACTATTACCTGTATATGTCCTCGCGAAGATTGCAATGAAATAATAATATTTGCTGAAGACCCAGCGTTATACCGGGCGCCAAACGTAATTTTAACAATTATGTCACCACAGTGACAAAGCTTGCCACTGTGTATTTCCTCTATGTAAAGACGCTTATCCCACTCAATTGCTCCGTGCATCTGAATAAATAAATATATAAGGACCATAGTTGGAATAATTAAGTAGCAGATTAATATTTTGTAATTACGTCCTACAACTGGGCGCTCTAAATGACATTTAAGATTCATCGCTACAGCAAAAATAGGCTTAGCGTCAGCATCTAAGTCGCTAATAAAGTTACATTGGCAGTGAATACCAAAATAAACGCTTTTGTTCATTTCAGGAATACATGAAGTCGTATGCCAGCTGGGCTCAGGTCGCGCATAATTCCAAACGCGGCACTTCCGGATTTCGGTTGAAAAGGTGAAAAAGGCACCTTTATCATAAAACGGATCCCACTGTTCTAAAGCGTTTTTTGCCCGAATATATATATTAACTAGTTTGGCCTTGTCACAACGATGTCGCAGTAATAAAGCAGTAGGTTCTACAATCCCTGCTTTTATCATACATGTCGCATTCTCAATCTCCATATCCTTCAGTTTTGGTACGTTCGGCTGAAGTTTGAGAAAGTTTCTGTGTTTTCTCCCAAATAGCGTTTGATGTGTACGCGTTAATAACAAGTACTTGTGTGCGTGATTCGTGCTCAGGATACCACCAGTATTGGCTCTGCTTATGACTACGAACCGAAATAAGAACTTCATTATTGTGTAGCTGCTGACGCAACTCTTGCAGTAATTTATCTGTAAAAACAAGGGTGTGCATGAAGTCGGCAGATTCTATCACAATATTACGCTCTAGGTCAAGATCAAAACTTTCCACTCGCATTGTGAAAGTTGATCGTTTGAATATTTTTGGAGCTTCTTCAGGATGTTGCCGACATGCCGTACCCATACCCATGTAAAACAAACAAGTACTCAATTTCCAATTTGCATGTAACCAGTTGTTTATATGCTCCAGTCCGTTATGTTGCAAGGTTGACATTTGCTCCAATCTGTTACTTAGGTTATCTATATTTATGCACGACTCTGATTCTGCTCGGCACTGTGATTTGGGAATAAACTCCCATTCTGCGCTGAACTTATTAAGGAGATCACATAGATCATTAAACATAGTTTCATAGTATTCATCCATGAGCGTATAATTTTCGTTGTTGCTAATAATAGACTTAAAAGTAGAAGCAATAATATTGAGCATCCGCGCCAGAACATTTATTTACATACCATTAAGAGGCTCTAGGGAATGTACTACATTTGTTATAAGACGTACGAGGTGGGCCAGTTGCACAGTTGTTTGTGGCTGATACACTCATAATAAGTCGTTCTTTTGAATTAATCCTATAAGATAATTGGTTGAGCAATATAAATGATTTATACCAGTCTGCATATTCCAGCCAATAACGAGCACGAGCGAGATGATTGTTGATTGCTAGCTCCGTGTCTTCTATGTCAGTCTTACGCACATTAACAGTGACGTTCACAGTTACACATGCACCTAAATTATCGCATACCCAAAATTAAAAAATAATAACGAAATGCAGTAACTATTTTTAACATAATAATAAAAAAGCAAGTAACCAATAGATTGCGGGAGCTGTGTCTAAAGGCGATAAACAACGAGAAAGATTATGAAGACGCCAACTTTCTGTTTAATTTTATTGAAATTATCTTCATCATATTAATATCTTTTATAATAAAAACACTACACGTTTGGGGGCTTAACAGGGATATCAGAAAAACTTTAACTTTAAAATCGACGAATGAGTAAAATTAAAAACGACGACCGAGTTAAATTAAAAACGACGAAAGAGTACAATTTAAAACGACGAGAAAATTGAATAAAGACATAGTTATTCATACGTGTGATTTATTAAAGTAAATTAACTGACGTGAAGGTAGTTTAAGGCATTTAATAGCAAAAGATGCGTTTGGCAAAGAAGTCGAGCATTTGCGCATTGCACCAACTTATATTATCGATACAGCGAGTCCGGTGGCTTTAGCTACGACGAAAATGCTTAGTCCTATCAACAACACTTGGCTTATTAAAGATTTGAAGCCCCTTTCTAAACCTTTTTAGAACGAGAACCACAAAAACCGATCGATCAGCTAGAGCTATGCAAAAACTCATTAGCTGCAGCAGCCGGCCGATCAGCGAACGCCCTTTATCGAGAGAGAGAGAGAGAGAGAGAGGGAGTGCTGCACACTGGCTGCTGTACGCTGGCTGCTGCAGCTCCAACTGCACACAGCACATCAAGTAACGAACGCAGAGTTGCAGGCATCACGTTTAGCTATGAGTTTTCGTGACGTAGAAGAATGTAGAGTTTTAACATAATTCGAAGAAAAAGCGTTGCTTATGTGTTGGAGTGAAAGATAAAATCTAGTATTTGCTTTAAAAAAGTCGCTTATTTGCGTTGCTAAGCTGTTTGTGTTGAGCGAGAAACATTTTAATTCGTAACAAGCATTAAGGAAGGCTCTATTGAGCGAATTTTTATCAAGAGGTTCAAGCAAACACATACACACGGAATTAAGTGAGAACAAACGGCGTAGTAATGAAAACGTTTATGAGTTCTACTATCGAATGAAAGATTTTGCATTTCGTGGAACAGTTGAAGAAGACGCACTTATGCAATACGAGATCGATGAAATTGACGAACATTCAATAAATAAATCTGTTGGGGTGGCATAAGTCGAATTCGTTTTTCCTTAATTTGTATTAAAAAATTCATAATTTTTTTTATTTTCACTTTACTTGTATTTATTGTAAAACTATGTTCAGCTTAAGCTAATTACAGCCTTGAGAGGAGAGAAAGTAAATAAAATAAACATTTTCCTCCTTTGCAATAAGCAGCATTAATTAATTTTGGCAAGTGCCAGTCAGCATCCAGACGACTTCGTTGTTTTGGGCGGCGGGTAGGCTGCCTTGGCACGGAAGTATGCCGGTATGATGATGTGAACGTTTCTCGCAGATAGATCAAAGTGTGGTGTGGTTCGTCACACACCTCGCACGACGCAGCACTACGTCTGGAACGCCCGGAGCTTATGGGCTAGGCAGTTCGAGCAGTATTGATTGCCGAGCAGTCAGGCGTGGGAATCGTTAGCACTCGCGCAGTGATTGAACCCCTCAGCACCGGAACGAGTTGGACTTGGGGTGCAAGGATATCCAACAAATAAGGGCAATTGGGAATTATTTGGATTCTGCAAACTTATCGTTAACAGGAAGAAGTGTAAATTTGGCGACTAGTATCTTGATGACCCCGCGGTTCCACAAGAATCACGCCATCGGAACTAGTATAGGACTGTAGAATTCGACCCTTCGCCATTCGCCATTCATTGATCGGAATGTTATCTTCTTAGAGCACGACAATTTCGCCACTTTGGAAAATTGCCATTTGTTCCTAATCCAACGGAAGCAAAACCGTTGATTCAACGCTTTAATCCGCTGCCAACGGTTGAAAATTGAGAGAGTGTTCTCTTTCATTTGTGGCTTAGAAAAAGAGAGAAGAGGGCAACCATTTAGGAAATGGCCTGGACTTAGGGACAATAGATCTGTCGGATCATCGGACATTGAGCCAATAGGCAGTGAGATAAGGCAAACTTCAACCTTGGTCAACAGTGTGGAAGAAAAGCTCAAATGTGTATACTCGGATTTCTAGTCCCTAAAGGACCACACTTAGTTGTAAGAAGACTTTGAGGCAACGAATGCAGCAGCAGCAAAGAAATTTAATTGATTATGAGCTGTTAACAATTTTGAATTTGCAGCCCTGCGTGGCTTAATATAAATAGTTTATTGTCTTAATTACATATCTACATGATGTTAAGTGCAGTTTAGGCTTTGTGAAGCTCTCTCCCTCTATCTCTCTCTCTCACTCTCTCTCTCTCTCTCTCTCTCGATAAAGTGCGTTCGTTGATCGACCGACTACTGCAGCTAATCAGTTATTTCGCATAGCTCTAGCTTATCGATCGTTTTTAGTTTAGTTATTTTATTCAGTTATAAGTTATTCTCATTTTGAGAAAGTAAAAAAGTGGCTTCAGACCTTCATTTTCGGTAATCGATCGTTAGTTACTCTTGTTGCGAAAAAATTAAGCAATTGGCTTCAAACCTTTAATTAGCAAAGTGTTATTAAAAATACGAAACTCTGGCATCTAGTCTAAATATATTAAATAAAGTTATAACGTGGAAATCACTTCGTGTTATTAATTGGAAAACAAAGACATAAAAAAGCTGATAGCGCAAACATTTGGCCACCTCGACGTGATTCGTGTATTGATGTGTTGATTGAACAACAATCCAAACAAACAAAACATTAGCGAACTGATTGCAAAAAAAAACTCTAATTTGAGCAATTGTATCATATAATCTGGCATTTGACGAGCAGATATTAATGTAGCCTACAAGAAGTGGTGCGCGCGCTGGTTCCGGCTGTAGTCGGTAGTTAGTCGGGGTTTCCTTAAAGTTTCTTGTGCTATATGTTCGCTGTGCATAATACTAACTAAAAGATATCACGCGTGGTTTTAGTTCGAACAAAATTACTGAGAAGAGGGAAGAGAGGATAAGAGAATAGGGCCGAAAGTCCTGGGCCTTCGTCGTTTGAGATGGGTTGATGTAATTGCCACAGCAGATGTCAACCCTACCAAGATCATCAGTCACCTAAACATAATAATATTTGATGATCTCTAAAACAACGACTTCTTATTTTATCCTCTATTCAGCGTGCATTGCATGATTGCCAAAAGAAAAAATTTAAATATTCATTTTAACAATATTCTAATAACAGGTATTCATTTATTCTAGTTTTAATCTACGAGCGATTAATTTTCATTTTGTAACATCTGATTATTTATATTGGTCATTACTCAAAAAGTATAACTTTAAATGAGCATTCAACATGCTCAGATTAAAAAAAATAGAAATAAATAAATACAATGAGATGAAAGAAATCATATGGTCTCATATAATACAAAATAAGTGCAATTGATTTCAATATTGATTTATTTTACCAACTTATTATTAACAATATTTATGTAATTAAATAAAAATAATAAAAATTAAATAAAAAAAATATATCTCAGAACACAATGCGTATTAGTAAAGTGTTCATAAATTTTAATTTTGTAAATTATTTTCTTATTTCATTTGTTATTCATATACTTATATATATATACTACTTCAATACTAAGATAACTTATTTATTATAATTTGTTTTTCATAATATTAATAATAATATATATTTATTTTATTATTTTTATTTGACTTGCTTATATTTATTTCCTTGATATATATTGTTGAAAAAATATAACGTGGCAAAATGAAGAGTCAAACGCAGTTTCTAATTATGGATTATCTTTATTACGCGCAAGTGCGTCTTAACTTGTTGAAGAATTGAGAGCAACTTGAAATAGGTACATCCAATGTAGAAAACAATTCATGTGTGACCAGAGTTTAGATATTAATCGATACTTAAATATTAATCGTTGCTATGATATTCACTCACATTTAACACTCTCTCTCAATGATTAAATACTTAACTACATACCAAGATTGATAACAATTCGTTTCAATAATACACTTCACATGTTTCTACTTTTGTAAATTCTTGGTTAACAATTTTTTGAGATACATCGCCTCTCTCGCCGCAGATGATAATGCAATGTAATGCAATGGCTTCAGTATTGCTCAAAGATTCCATACTTTGTTTCCTAGACTCCCACGAAATCGCGTCTTCTGCTCCAATGAATCCACTATACGATTTGCGGTCTGCAGTATCATTTGCCCAACGGTTTTCCCATTTACAGCCTATGGCTCTCTTGCCCTCTGGCAAATCTCCCAGATTCCAGGTATTATTTGCTTCAATTTCCTTCTTAATTGATGCTGACCGTTCTCTACCTCCTATCACCAACAATTACGGGAATTGGCAGACACTCTGCTTTTAACAAATTAGGAGTATTAAATACCTTCCTGTGAACGTCCGACTTACCATTCCTTTGTCTATTTGAACACGCTAATTTGGTAACACACATTCATCAAATAACGCTATGTCTCTTTTATCTCTGTTGTCCTTCACAGACTCTACAAAATATTTTGCCAAGAATATAACACCTCTGCTTTCAATCTCCTTTTCGGATTTTGGACAATACAGACGATACGCTTTGCTTTTAATGAATAACGTATCATTACACATTCGCTACCCTTTGACCGAATATTCTTAAATGTGACACCGTTGGCTTTTTACCGATCCACATCTCATAGGGCGTCTTGTCTATCAACGTTGTTGTCTCCGACCTATTGCGCAAATAGGCAGCAGTCTCTACTCCTCTCCCCATAGAATCTCTTTCGCACCAGAGTATATCAACATATTCCGGGCGTTCTGCAACGCCGTTCTGGTGCGGGTGTACGGTACCATCAGTTCTCTTTTTTTCCGATAAGAATTGATTAAATTCTCGACTCACGTACTCAGGACCGTTATCGCTGCGGATTGATTTTAGCTTTTTACCGCATTGTCAAACACTACAAAGTCTTTATACGCTTTAAGTATTTGGTCCCGCGACTTCAAGGAATACAAAAATGTATAATTCGAATAATCGTCGATAAATGTCGTTCACATATGTCTGTATGCACAAGATATAACACTTCTTTTGCGAGACTCTTAGATGCCCTTGGAAACAATCCAACGCATATTTTGCTTTTCGCGGAAGTTTCGCATACACCGCCTTTCAAGTCTAAGTTTTTTTGATCGATTTTAAAACGTACACGATCTCATCACTTGCCATTTTCTTTAAACTTGCCATACTTAGATGGTCAGACGATGCCATTTTCTTATTTCACTGTAGCTTGCTTTGAGTACATACACGTTTTCCATTTTCACATCAGTCGTAAATAGGTCACTACACTTGGTAGCCAGCAGTATTGTCACGTTTTGAGTTTATTTTATTATGGCTGTCTCTCATTCTCTCTCAAACACCACTTTATATACTTTTGCCACTGCTTTTGAAACAGATATAAAGTTTGTTTGCAATTCTCTAATGTACAAAACGTTTGCTAATTCGATGCAACAATTACACAAATTTACACACACTGAATGCCGTCAGCTCTAATGAAATTTGCGCACGCGAGAAGAATTTTTTCATTGTGCTCTTTAAAGTCAACCAACCATGATTTATCACAACGCATGTGAACAGTGGCGCCACTGTCCAGACAGCATGTCTGCACACTCGCGGGTTGTTTTTTCCTTTCCCTTTGCACTGTGCAATAAAATGACCCTCACGGCCCAAGCTTCTTTTGCCGAAACAAAGTTCTTGATGACGCTTTTACACCCAGCAGTATACTTGCTAAAGCCGTTTCGTCACGAGTTTCAAACTCAGATTTTTCAGCCGAACTTGCATTTTCCGATTTCACAATTCTTTCGCTAACAATTGGCCATAAGTAATTATGCACCAGCACACTTTTCATGTGCACCAACCACACTGCATAGTTTTTGCCATCTGTTTTATTCTTTCATTTAATTCGGCAGTGACTTCGAATTTATAGTGTTAGCATACTTTTGGGCGGGGCGTTAATTTTAATTAACATCTTAAAAGCTTACACAAAATTATTCCGCTCATTGTAGGTCTATTAAATTTCTTATCTATGATGTCTTGATCATCACCAAAATTGAGAGAGTTTTGCACGTGCAATTTTACACTGCTTCACATTTTAACACACTTTAAAATCGAAATATTACTGCTGCTTACCAACATTAAAATTAAAAGGAAAAGTAAAGTTATGGATCAGATACACTTACTTGAATATCCTCCACATTCAAAAGATCTTTGATGGGCGGTGCATCTGATAGGCTTGAGGGTTAAATTGATTGTGGTTAAATTTAACTTACAAATTTTAATGTTGGCGAGTTTAGTATTTCATTTCTTCACTTCTTATTTCGTTTAATATAATTTAATTGCACTAATTAGACTCCACATTGTTCATATTTTGATTTCACTTTATACGGACTCTGATAACTTTAATATGGGTTTTTCTCTTAGTTCTTTAATTACAAATAAAAAATAATATTCACTATGGTTATGGTTATGCAACTTGTATGCATATATGCCGTGTCTCTTGATGAATCATCAGACACTCTGTAGAAGTAGGGGAACCTCAATCTTCTCCATACTACTGTGGAGCAGCGGTAACTGCACATTGAAGCCGAGCTTGCGATGGCTGTTGGCGACGGAAAACTCCACTTGGTTGTGGAATCGGCTGATCAGCTGATCAATTCCGTGCCAAAAACATATTTTTTTCTTGTATTCTCCAGCAATCAAATTGTTTATGATCATATCTTATTATAAGTATATATTTGTTTAAATCATATTTATTATATTTATTTGAGGTTATTGTTTTTTTATTCGTAATTTCAGGTTAGGGTTGATTTTTATCGCGGACTCGTGTTACTTTTCTATATCTACGAGGCAATAAAAAACAAATCCGATGGGACTCGCCCTTTCCCTTTCGGCAGACAAAAACTCAAGAGAAGCGATCAGAAAAATTTCTAACTAACTTACCAAAAAGAGCTTGACATTGTTCTTTATCTCAACAGAGGGCCGTCAAAAGAGGGTCGTCAAAAATGAAAAATGGGAAATGTTGTGTTTGTCTAGCAAGGAGTTGAAAGATTCAGATTTAAACTGAACTCCGTTGTCAGAAACTATAGTCTTCTTACAAATAACGTCCGACAGCTTCAGCAGTGCATTTTCGGACGCGCTTTAAAAATGGATATTTCGACATATGGTCTAGTACAACAAAAATGCCTATATTTCCAGATTTGCTACGTGGATATGGTCCCAGAAAATCAACAAATATCTTTTGAAAGAATCGCAGTGGTTGGCCAGAACGTCCCATTTTAGGTTTTAAAGTCCTAGACACAGAAGATTTTTTAGCTTTCGCAGCGTACGGTCACTCTCTAATTTTCGTAGCGAAAAAAAGAAACAAAATTTTATTTTAATTTTTTTTATTTAGTTTTCATTTATTTTTTGTGTTGTACTCAAACAATCGATTTTCGGTCGCATCCCTTCAATCGGTGTGATTTGTGAGAGTGCCGACACCACTGCTAGAGTGCGTGTGATTGGTGGTCACTTATTCAACCAATATGAGCGACATCTCCGATACCAACACTGATGGCGATGCGCCAGATATTTCAGCTCCTTGGTGCTCACCTTCTCTTGCACGCAGTAACAGCAACAACCGCAACATCAACGACAACGCAAACACAATGGCAAAAACTAACAATCCCAAGGCTACAACAATTACATCAACAAGAACACCGTCAACAACAAAAACAATGTCCACAATGTCTGCTGGAAGCACTAAATGCTATCACCCCGGCTGACACCTTTATGCTTAAATGTGGAGGTGGCACGGTTAGGGTAATGCCAAGAGGTATTGACGCTTACAGGGCGGATAAGCGAATCCCGTATCATTCGTACCAATTAAAGGAGGATAGAGGTTTCCGCGTGGTGGATACGTGGTGCCTGGTGTCTAAACCACTATAAGTCGCATTACCAAGAAGGAGCTGAATCCGTGTTATTTGCAGTTAGATCCGGCTGCAAATAACAAAGAGACGTTCAATCTACGCTCCATCTCTAAAAGTGCTCAATGGAATGGACTGACCGCCATATGGACATCCACCAGTATCATCGTTGCCAGGAATTCGGCCATACGATGAAATACTGTCAAAAGCAGCATCACTGCGTGACGTGTAACTCAGCACATGCAAGTCAGGTGTGCGTAAAACATTTGGACGCCGACCCTAAATGTGCTAACTGTGCTGGTAACCATCCAGCAAGCTTGAAGGGTTGGCTAGCTTATCAATGCGTTGCCAAAAAACGGAAGTTCAGTCACGAAGGTCGGCTCAAGACCTACAAAAGTCGCGCCCCAAAAGCACGGCACTCAGTCGTAGGGAAAATTTTTATTATGCCGATGCTGCCACACTTCAAACAGCCCCTCGGACTCTGCAGCAACTTGGGCAAGAGGAATACCAACAGCAACAGTGTCAACGTCAGCAGCATTTTCAACTTCAACAACAACGTCAACAGCAGCAACAACAACTTTTGTCGGTTCAGTACTTTTGTCGGTTCGGCACCGCAGGCACTCAGCTTAGTGACATTAAAAAGCTTCAGCACTTGCGGTCGTGTTTATCGGTCGTAGCTTTAGAATCAGTGTTTGCTAGAAATAAAAGTGCAAGCTATCGTGCTGCTTTTGACAAGTAATTAGTTTTCCAACCGCATATCAAAGGGATTATTGGACTCGAGCAGGTGCATTCAACTTCAGCAGGGAAACTTCGAAAGTTTTCAGACATGAGTTTTTCCATATGCGCGCACTTGGGTCATTGGGAAACTCTCAGGAAATATCCGACTGCATGCTCATACACATGCTGCTCCAAAAACTAGACTTCACTACTCAGACTTTTTCGGAGCAGTCTGCACCGATGAACCACATATCCTAAGCTCAAGAATTCTACACGTTTTTGGAGAAGCGATGCCAGAAGTTAGAGAACCTGGAGCATGCAATGGTATTTCATTCCTGTAATTCTGAGGTGGGAAAAAACAATAAAATTCATAACCACAGTAGACGAGCCTTTGTGGTGTCCGAATCTAACAATTCTCCGTGCCCATTTTGTAACTGTGTCGGCCATACTATTTATGCGTGCACCAGATTTGGAAATTTGTCTCCCTCATTGCGACACAAGGAAGTTAAGATGTTGGCTGCTATGCTTTAATTGTGCATTCTAGCATTCTAGTGAAAAGTTGTTCCGGCCTATTTCTTCCATGCAACTACATCTGGTCACCCAGTTACAGTTAAAAAAAACTATAGTGTCTGGTCATACGGTGGAAATTTGCTTCAAGTCTCAAGTTTTAGATTAAGCCGATTCACTAACAGTTTTGGTCTCACCCACCATTACGGACAGTCAGCCCGGCATAGAAATTGACATACAAAAGTGGAACATTTTAGCCAGCAGACGACTGGCTGACCCCATATTTTACAAACATCATCGTGTGAATTTGCTGATTGGAGCCAGCATGTTGTACGACTTGTGCGTTGGTCAGATCAGGCTTGTACCTGGACTACCTTTGTCACAAAAGACTCATCTTGGCTGTGTAGTCACAGGTAGTGCTCAACGTTTGAGCGAAACTTCATTGTTGGTCTCAAATTCCACATTGAATGATGTCTCCATTGTTCATGATCGACTGGATGAGATTGTGCGACGATTTTGCGAGGAGAAATCTCTAGAGCAGCGCAGCAGGCAGGACCAGCAGCTGTGGCAGTTGTTGTAGATGTAGATGCTGCTCCAAGCTCCGAAGTGAGCCCCACCAAAATGTACGAGTGGGTAGTGCTGAATGGAGCATGTATTGCAGGAGTAACTGCAACAGTAGTTGAAGCAATCATGACACCTGCTCCAATAACACAAAGCAAAACAGCAACAGTAGTGAGGGGTGATGCAAATATGACGTCATAGCTGCCACAGGCCAAGAAGAGCAGCGCACGCAACTCGATGAATGAGGAAAACCACACGCAAAGCCACAATGATCATCATTGATGATGGTCTCTCTGATCTGGACTCGGAGATCACCAACGTCGAGGAGGTCGAGGATAATCGCCTGAGTGCCGACAAATTGCAAAAGAAGCTGTACAAGATTGTGCGCGCATCGCTCACCTGCAAGGAGGCGCTGGAGAAGAGCAGTAATCAGTTGAGTATCGCCTGCTTTGGACAGGATCGGTTCTGGCGATGCTATAGGAAGCTGCCCAAGATTAAGAAAAAAAATTAAGAAAAAAAATATTTGCAATAACTAATAAGCACCCTCTATTTAGAATTGCATGCCGAATGAAAAAGACACAAAAATTTGTCTCAGCGTATGGCTTATGCTTACAGCGAGCTTTCGCACGTGGCTTGTGATAATTGCTCGCTCTTTTGATCATTATTTGCAGCGAACTTTCGCACGAGGCTTGCAATATTTGCAATCTCTTAATAACTTATTACAGCGACACACACTCACCAATACCAGGAAGTACTTCGAGCGTGGGATGATATACTCTCTTTCTTTTATTATGAGTCGCGCTTAGATAAAGAACCATGCGTGCAAATTGTAAGTAGCAAAATATTTCGGAAGCTATTCTTTAAACTTGATCAACTGTACGCTTACAACAGCAGCCACACTGCCAATCATCTATACATCTTCACTTAATTATTTTTGTTTGATTTTTAAAACGCAAGGCGATCATACACTGAAGGCATAATATTCATAGATTATAATCATCATTGTAATAAACAGGCACTAAACATATGTACATATGTATATACACCACACTCATTTAATAAATTGTCTCATATTACTATTATTCAAAACACAAGAAACAAAAACAAATTTTAGTTTTTTTTTCTTATTTGCAAATCAATTAGAAGTAAAATAAAATTGTTTTATGAAATCCCATATTTGAACATGTGTAGGTCACCTGTTGAATGGATGAGGCATGTACCTATTGCATGACGACGTGCAGACAGTAACAGCTCTCATCAACTGGCATTTTTGTTAAATAATTTAATCAAAATTTTTCATTTGCAACATAATCTATCATACATTTAAAAATATTAAAAACATATATCTTTTTAAGTTTAATACTTAAATCTATTGAATTCGTTGTGAAGTGGATAACATGCAGTTCCTGATGGAGGTAGGATAGTTGCGGTAGGGCATCCAAGGGATCCTGATGTATATATCGGCTCTCAGGATCATGGCAGTGTGGGCGAGTGGTGACCTGGTTTCTTGAGTGATCCGATCCTCCTATTACTTTTGAATTTTTCTTCTCTCTCATGTTTATAGTCTGCCTTCGTATGGCGTTCTTTATATAAAAATATAGTACATGATAAATAAATAAATATAACTAATAACTAGGAAGCCATTTAAATATGTCGGTTGACCAATAATAACCCACCCTAATTGCCAGCGAGCATCGGCCCGAGCAAGCGCGTACACCGAACGTATTAATAGCCCATCTGCTCCGTTGTTCATTACAGCTATTTATAATTAGTTATAATTTTATTTTGGCGCCCAACGTCTGGGGCCTGTTTCAAGTAAAAGTATAAGTGTTCAATAATTAATCGAAAGGTGATCGGGTAGGTATTCGATCTATTGTAGTATTGAAAGAAGAAGGGAAACCATACGAATATTTTGCACGTGGACAGGCTCACAAATTTCGAAGTCAGCTACTTCTGATGTAGCAGCTATCTGCTTACACAAATGACTTCATATCCCCATCCCTTTGTCATTGTTTTGATATTAGAAATGTAGTAACATTATTCGAGTCCAAAATATTGATAATGACCTAATTGTGTTGCCAGATTCACAATACACAAACGCAAATTCCTAGTTGTGCTACGATCAGTGTGACGCTTTAGCTGGACGAGGATTCGTGGATGATTAAGCTACGACCCGCTGCTGAGTGGAGCATTAAAAGTATTTACACCCTACGTGTCTGTTGACGTACCTCCAAACCAAAATATTGGGCCGGATTCCGGTGTCGCTGGATGCAACTCAGGTGGTTGGTCGCCATTTAGATCGGGCTTAATATTGCGGATTGCAGTCTATTTTCTTGGTAGTTGAGCATTTGATTCTATTCGGGATGCGGCAGTCTATTGCCGGAAGAGTGTAGTTCCTATTGGCTGGTGCTTCTTCTTCTTAAACAATACTCTCGCATGGAACAATAACTGCCCCATTTGCAAACGGAAATGGAATCATTGAAGCAATTACACTTTTATTTTACCTGTATCCTATCTTTTCTCTTTTCCAAATCTTTTTGTGGGTCAAATAAATCAAGGAAAGGTAAGCATACCTATTCTCTGGAAGGAATTCGCATTGTTGTCCACACACATATAATGAATTTTGAATATATCGCTCGGCGTAAATTCGATTTTTTATTAAGTAATCTTCAGCACAAGGTTTTCTTTTGTTTATCATTTATTGAAATTATTTTAATAGTTTGCTATTTTAGTAAAGCAATGTCAGTAAGTCGAAGTATTGATAATTTTAATTTTTTTTTTTGCTAATTTGGAAAGTGTGGGTTGTTGCGTGTGTACATTAGAGGTTGAACACCCGCCACTGCTTCTAGCCACTAGTTGTAACCATTATTTTTACCATACTTGTTTTAACAATAGAGCTTCACTTAGTACTTCAACTCAGAAGTTGGCAGTTGAGTTAACTGTATCGCAGCCTGCGTGGCTTTGAAGTCCCAAAACATTATAACGCGATCCAAGTCTAAAGTCGTTAAAGTTATAACGCAAACTATGCCTAAAGTTGCTACAACAGGAAAAATGCAGACTTCGATGGCGGGAATTAGCTATGTATCAGTGGTAAGGCAGGTAAATTAGTGTGTATAGTTCCTCAGTCCCCCCTTTCGAAGTAATAGCTAGTACTAGCACTGAGCAAAGTGAACAGAGCAGAGAGAACGAACAACTATTTCAACTCCCTGGTCCAGTAGATTCAGAAAATGTCCCCAGTAACGGTATACCGCCAACAATTAGTTTTACGCCAATGGGATCGCAGCAGCTGCGAAAGTTTACGTTCTGATAGATTTAGCCAGATTATTTCTAATTGGAAGTTGAGATTTTTGGGACGTTCATCGTTATCGGTAGAAGAATTTATATATCACGTAGAAGCTCTTACAGCACAGTCGTTGGATGGCAACTTTGAGCTGCTATCTTGCTATGCTAGTAACTTGTTTAAAGACAGCGGAAGTGAATGGTATTGGAGATACCATAAAAGTGTTCCGTCCGTTTGTTGGCCAAATTTGTGTAAAGCGTTAAAGGCCCATTTTAAAGAATTAGACATTCGCACAGCCATTTCGTTGAAAACACAAAAATACAACGAACCTTTTGACACCTATCATGAAGCTATTATGTTGTTAGCCGATAGACTTACACAGCCTATGTCTGAGCAGTCTTTGCTTGAGAAGCTGCAAGCAAATTTATTACCGAAGGTGAAGCATGAGATTTTGTACGTACCGATCTATAATCTGGAGCAGTTGCGATATGTTGTACGCAAAAGAGAACGGTTCATGAAAGCAGTTACAAAAACTATTGTTCCTTCTCAGCGCCTAATTCCAGGACGTCAGGTTCATGAAATTGCAATGCAAGCAGATTGCGAGCAGGAGTTAGAAAATCCAGAGATCGCTACTATGACTGTTTCGTGTTGGAATTGTGGGAGACATGGTCATCGATACCAAGATTGTGAAGCAGAACGTAAAGTGTTCTGTTACGGATGAGGAAGACGTGACACGTACAAACCGTCATGTACCAAGTGTAATGCTTCAAAAAACGAAGTGTCGCGTACACCGTCGACCAGTGCACGCAAACTTGTTTCGAATGTAACGAACACCGAGTAACTGATGAAATGATCAGTTCACTCGATCAACTACCGGACTTGACTTTACTCACTAGTAGTCCTTTAGATAATAACTCAACAAACTTGAACGAAAAATTACCTGATGTTACTAAAATCAAAACTCATAATCAACAACGAAGAATATCTTTCCAAAAACTATGCAAAGTATCTCATAAGGCAATCATGTCATCAGTCATAAAGGATGTCAACGAGATCCGACCATATGCGCTAGTGTCGCTGTGTGGAAAGACAATTAGCGGTTTAATGGATACCGGCGCTTCTATTAGTTGCATAGTAGGTAGTTTAGCACAAGAACTAGTAGACAGTCATACCAAATTCAAGGCAATGAATTCCAATGTTAGTACGGCAGATGGCCATAAACAACGGATTATTGGTAGGATTATGACGCCAGTTAGTTTCCGCGGTGAGACAAAGCTATTGTCTATTTATATAGTACCATCTTTGTCTCAAAACTAATATCTCGGCATAGATTTTTGGCGTAGTTTTAATTTATTACCTTTGTCACAGCCAATTAAACAGAGTCATTATACTGTATCTCCCGCTATTGAAAAATTGATGTACGAGGAGCTTGACAGAATGCGTGCGCTTGGCGTAATTGAAGAGTAGGATAGCGCTTGGTCATCACCGGTTGTTTAAGTACAAAAACCAGGCAAAGTGCGTTTATGTATAGAAGGTTAATGCTGTAACTATAGAAAACGTATATCCAATGCCATTAATAGATGGGATCTTGAGTCGACTTCCAAAGGCTGAATATATAAAGAGCATTGATTTAAAAAAAGCATATTGACATATTCCGCTCACTGCTAAGAATAGGGGAAAAACAGCCTTTACAGTCACGGGAAGGCCTTTATATCAGTTTGCAATAATGCCGTTGGTTTATCGAACGCCCCACAAACTATGTCCAAACTCTTGGACAAAGTTATACCGGCAAATCTAAAAAAAAAGAAATTTTCATTTATCTTGACGATCTACTTGTTGTATCCGATACTTTTAAATGGCACCTGGAAATCCTTAAGGTATTAGCAAAGCAAATATCGCTTGCAGGAGTAACTTTAAATGTCGAAAAATGGAGGTTTTGTCTTAAAGAAGAAAAGTACATGGGACATATAATTGGAAATGGTAATATCAAGACTGACCCTGAAAAGGTAGCAGCTATACGAGATTTTCCAGTCCCAAAGTCAGTAAAGCAAGTGGGAAGGTTCTTGGGCATTACTGGGTGGTACCACAAATTCATTAGAACTATGCCTCAAATGCTACTCCAATTACTGACACGGCATTTGTAGACCTGAAAGACAAACTGTGTCCAGCGCCTGTACTGCACAGCCCCAACTTTTCACAGCCATTCGCTATCCATTGTGATGCAAGCTATACTGGTGTAGGTGGAGTAATGATGCAGCACGATTGCAACGGAAATGATGTTCTCATTGCATTCATGTCCCGTAAGTTGAACCAGGCTCAGCGAAACTATTCTGTGACCGAAAAATAATGCTTAGCCGGATCATGTGTCATTGAAGTGCCTCATCCCACATTCTGACTTAAGCTCTCGCTTGGCCAGATGGGCTCTTAAATTACAAGGATTTACATTTAAAATTTGTTACCGAAAAGGCAGTCAAAATAAGGTTCCTGATGCGCTGTCCCGAATTATTGTGAGGACTTATCGTCAATCAGTATCGATACCAACATCGACCTTAACGATACACATTTTAATTCTGATGAATATCAAGAACTAAGAAGAAAGATTTAAAATCAACAGACGGTTATGCCTGACATTAAAATAATTGATAATGTTATTTATCGTCGTGCTGAGCATGCCTCAGGCGATCAAGTCGCGGATGATGTGTGTTGAAAGATCTGGGTTCCCAAAGAACTAGTTCCAAAACTTTTAAAGCAAAATCATGATAGTCCAGTCGCTTCTCATAGTGGTATCACTAAAACTCTTGAAAGAATCCGGCGTATTTACTTTCGGCCAATCCTAGTAAATTGTGTAAAATCGTATATTAACAAATGCGACATTTGTAAGTGTACGAAGTAACCTAATCGTTCGTTACGACCACCATTACGGCAGAACAAATATACGCAAAGATGTTTTCAAAAGATTTTTGTCGATTTTCGGGGTCCATATCCTCACAGCCAATAAGGCAATATACGCATTTTTGTGTCGAAATATCATTTTTTAAAGCCCGTTAAATAGTTCACAGCTGAAGCAACTGTTTTGTAGAGAAGGAAATATATTTCACACCTTCTGAGTTTCGGAAATAGTACTGTAAATAGTTCGACGCATGTAATTCAATACCTGTAATAAGTTCAACGCTCTTCTGAATAAATATGGCGTGCAACACTGTTACACTCCGGTATATGCACCGCAATCGAATGCTTCTGAGCGCGTTAATCGCTCAATCATTACGGCCATTAAAGCCTATATAAATCCAAGTCAAAACAACTGGGATGAAAATCTTAGTCGAATATGTTGTGCCATAAGATCTAGTGTTCATGCTATAAGTAGCAGCTCATATCGGATTGCGTTTGGTCAACAAATGATCACTAATGGTTTCACGTACCAGAACTTGTGGAATTTGCAAATGTTGGAAAACCGGACCAATTAAATAAAAAATTAATTAAAATATGAAACGATTAAAAAAGCTAATACACGTGTGCACTCCGCAAAGTAAATGAGTAAAAGTTAAATTAAATCTATTAAGTAATCCTAAGAATTAAAGTTACCCTACAATGCAAGTTAAAGAAAAAAAACGGAAATTGTGACGATTCTGTGTAATTAAGAAAAAAAATATTTTCAATAACAATTTGTCTCAGCGTATGGCTTATGCTTACAGAGAGCTTTTGCACGTTGCTTGTGATAATTGCTCGCTCTCATTATCATTATTCGCAGCGAACTTTTGCACGAGGCTTGCAATATTTGCAATACCAGGAAGTACTTCGAGCGTGGGATGATATACTCTCTTTCTTTTATTATGAGTCGCGCTTAGAAGCTACTCTTTAAACTTGATCAACTGTACGCTTACAAAAGCAGCCACACTGCTAATCAACTTTATATCTTCACTTAATTATTTTTGTTTGTTTTTTAAAACGCAAAACAATGCATAATATTCATAGGTTATAATCATCAACATAATAAATAGACACTAAACATATATACATACGTATATTCCTTATGAGCATGTGCAGGCCACCTGTTGAATTGATGAGGAATGTACCTACTGCATATCGACTTGCAGATAGTAACAGCGCTGATCAACTGGCATTTTTGTTAAATAATTTAATCAAAACATTTTCTGCAAACATGCGTATGAACTATAATTTTCGCTTCCTTGCATGTATATCTATAATATTCTAATGGTGTTAATCAATCATACATTTAAAAATATAAAATACATATATCTTTCTAAGTTTAATATTTAAATGTATTGAATTCGTTGTTAAGTGGATAACATGCAGTTCCTGATGGAGGTAGGATAGTTGCCGTAGGGCATCCAAGGGAGTGCGCCTAAAAGGTAGCACAACAAAAAAAAAAGGATGACCTGATTACTTCAGTGATCCGATCCCCCTATTACTTTTGATATTTTCTTCTTTCCTATGTCTATGGTCTGTCTTCGTCTGTCCTTTTTATGTAAAAATATAGTACGCGATAAATAAATAAATATAACTTATAACTAGGAAGCCATTTTAATATGTCGGTTGAGCAATAATAACCCACCCCAATTGCCGGCGAGCATCGGCCCGAGCAAGCGCGTACTCCGAACGTATTAATTGCCCACCTGCTCCACTTTGTTCATTACAAGTTGTTTATTCCAACATGTGCATGCAAGGGG
Source organism: Drosophila picticornis (assembly GCA_035043845.1). Classification (NCBI taxonomy): domain Eukaryota; kingdom Metazoa; phylum Arthropoda; class Insecta; order Diptera; family Drosophilidae; genus Drosophila; species Drosophila picticornis. The sequence continues at coordinate 73,143 of JAWNMR010000447.1, forward strand.
TAATCATGTGCTGTTTTAAGGCAGACAATATTAAAGGCTGTGGCACCCAAAGTTTCCAGCATACATCATCTGCAACCTTGGAGTCTGCCGTATTCTCGGATCGACGGTAAATAAATTCGTTTTTAATCTTTAGGTCTGGTAAAGAAGACGAGGTTGTGCGAATTTTATTCTTGTTGTACTCCTAGTCTGGGGAATTTAATTCTGGTGACTCCAAGTCGACAAATAAGCTGTTAAGCACAACAGAAGACAAATCTTCCGGATACGAACGTAAAAGAGCATCAGCGACTATATTTTGGCTACCCATTTTGCGCTGTATCTTAAATTTAAATACTTGTAATTGATCCGTGAATAAAAAACTAAACTCTTGGTATTCTATATGACTTTGGCATCGATTAAGTTTCTTTGACATAAATGCACTTGGCATAGCGTCACCCTCACTATTAGTCTGCATCAACACAGCTCCAACTCCAGTGCGACTAGCGACACAATGTATTGAGACAGGATCAGCAAAGTTGCAATACAGGAGCCGAACACGTATTAAATATTAAAGAGTAACATTAGCACGAGATAAATGTGAGACAACTATGGACAGGACTTCGAGATGGCGATACAAGGAATCTGAGATAATCAGTGAGTGGTCTTGGTAAATAAGGACTTCGTTACGCAAACGCGCTGAAACTATTTTATCCATTGGACAGGAAATAGATTGTGGAGCATTAGTGAGCCCAAGTCCATTTAATTAAATTTTTTTTTTCAAAAATAAAATTCGTTAAGGGAAATTTGTCGATCGTTAATTTTGAATTTTTTTAGCTCGCGCCCATAGTTTAGCTGATACCGCTACCACGCGATTCATCGCCAAGAATGCAACCGTGAGAATCGTTGTCGGCAGCACCGCCGTAAACAGCTCTGCTGAAAAGAAGCTGCTATTCGAGGTCGAAGAGCTGGAATACGTGTCCCGCCTCTTGATAATTAAAAAAAAAATACGTATTGATATAAATTGAGGACAAGCAAGACAGAAAATCAAATCTCACAATTGTTAAGCCATCCACTGCTTATAGTGGAAGGGATCGGCTTCGCTGATCATAGCAGCAAAACCGGTCACTGTCAAGGTAGTTATTGCACAAAAAATTTCAAATATCCCAAAACTAAATGTTTCCCAGCGGAAGGAGAATATATTACTGAAGACGTAAGGAAAATACCTGGATTCCACACCAGGGATTGGCGTATAACCAACGGCGGGGATTACAGTTGCATTAAAGTTCTGGCCTTAGCACTGTTCCCCAAGGCAGCATTAAAACTTTTTTTTTGTCATGGTTTAAATAAAACGATGCGCGAGTAACAAAAGAAATCACGTCGGAGTCACCAAATGTTTGCGCTATCAGCTTTTTGATAGCTTTATTTTTCAATTAATAACACGAAGTTAATTCCACGTTATAAACTTTATTGAATGTATTTACACTGTTTATTTAAGGTTTGAAGCCACTTGCTAAACCTATCAACAACGAGAATAATTAAACCGGTCGATCAGCTAGAGCTATGCGAAACGAATCATTAGCTGCAGCAGCCGGCCGATCAGCGAACGCCTTTATCGAGAGACAGAGGGAGCGCTACACAAAGAGAGCGCTGCTAACGCTGGCTGCTGCAGCTCAAACTGCACTTAACATAGTGTGGATATGTAATTAAGACTAACAATAAGCTATTGATATTAAGCCACGTAGGGCTCCAAATTCAAACATGTTGACAACTCAAAATCAATGAAATTTCTTCGCTGCTGCTGCCAACAGTACGTTTTGCCAAAATTTTGCTGTACCTTTTATTTCAACAATTTTAGAGATTTCTTTATTATTATTATTATTTCTTTTGTTTTCTATTGCTCATAAATGGCGAAACGTAACAAATTATTGCCGCCTTTTTAGGAAAAAACAAAATTTATAAGCTCGAAAAACGAATCATTACAACCGAATTAAATTTGGTAGTTTTATTGAACAAAATTAAATTAAATGGACTATGGGGCCATTACAACACCATATAATTCAGGCGACTATCAAGAGCCAGATTAGCTGGAATTATCTTCGAATATCTTTTGCGTGGTATTTCTACCTATTCCTATGTCTTTTCCGATCTTCTTTTTAATTTGGCATTTTATAAATTGAGAAGCAAGTTTTTTGTTAAAATTTTGACGAAAATTACTCAAGTTAAAATTTCTTCGTAACACTTCTTGACCCTCTCGGAATGAAACTGGTTTAGATGTCAAATTATACTGACTTCTGTTCCTTTCATAAGCTTTATTTCTCTGTCATTAAATTTACCAGCTCTTCTAATAAAAACAAACTTCTTTGGAATTCTATAAGAAACGATTTACTCTCTCATTTGCATTGCTCTGAGACGAATAAAGAGCAGTATACATGTGCCGAATGCCATGTTTGGTTATATACGCTTCGAATTCCTTATCTTTAAATTGAGATCTATTGTCGCTGATCACTGTCTCGGGGACTCCAAATAATTTAAAATGTGCTTTAGTAAAAAAACCGGCGATCGCCGTAGTATTAACTTTCTTAAAGGGACGTAATGAATGATACAGAATAAAATTATCAAGGACTATAAGCACTTGTCACATTCTCTTGCAAAATTTCGTACATCTCTTGATAATCCTGGCCCAAAGAAATTTCTACGCAACCGTTCAATTGTTTTCTGTATTCCTCCATGTGCCGACAGGACATTATCATGGGCTTTGAGAGTTGTATACAAACGAAGACCCTCTGGTATATACAACTTCCAAGCTAGCGATTCCTGTGCAGGATCTCCGGTAACATGTAGTTTGTCTATAATCCGTACATCGCGAAATTTATCCGGATCCGATTCAATATTTTTCTTCAAATCAATATAATTTGGATATAAAAATCCTGGGGACTCAAGATCTAGTTGTGAACCTTCCAACTCTATACTATTACTTTTATCTGCGCATAACCGGGAAAGCGCATAAGGTACAACGTGATCCTTGCCTTTGCGATGAGAAATTGTGAACTTATAGGATTGTAAACTAAAAAGCCACCAAGCTAGCCGACCAGATACGTTTTGTACATTAAACTTGAGTGATCGGTGACCACTGTAAATTCCTGAAGCTCAAGGTAGCCACGAAATTTTTCGATGGCCAAAATTACAGCCAAACATTCGCGTTCTGTAACACTGGAATTCAGTTGGGCTCCCGACAATTTCTTCGACATAAAAGCTATCGGTTTCGTTGTTTTCTCCACGTTGAGCAAGTACCGCACCAATACCGTAGTCGCTGGCATCACAATGCAAATAAAATTTTTTTTTTTAATTTTGATTATGCAACACTGAGACGTGAGAAATTTCTTTGTTCGATCCATTGCAGACTGACCTTCGACTATCCAGTTAAACGATTTGTTTGTCAACAGCACTTCTGTAATGGCGAATGTTTCTTAAGCAAATTTAGGAATGAACTTTCTGTACCAATCCTCTGACTTGTTTTAGGTTTATGGGGATTTGTCTGTAGATACTCCACCATATCCCATTAAAAATCCTTGATAGTAGATATTTGTAACACAAAACTGACTCTTTGACAAATTTAATGTGAGATTAAATGTATGAAAAGATCCACACGAAATGAAATGTTTTTTTTAATTTTATTTTTTTCCTAAAGGTGTTAATGGAATATTATTTCTGGATTAATTTTGAGTTGTCAAGCACACCTGGTCGACCTAATCTTGTACTAACGACAATTATCGAGTTCCAAACTAAGACTTTTCCGAATACGACAGATTCTGAAGCTAAAAATATGTCTGTATATGATGCGTAACAACACGTTCTTGCACTCTACAAGTGAATCTCGTTTCTTAATGGTGGGCTTACTACTTGTAGTTCCAAGCAGAAACATCAGGTCTATCACAAGTATTGGTTGTTCCAACTAAATATGTTAATTAGCACTTCCAAGTATTTCCAGTCGTGCCTCATCTCTTTTCCAGTCGGGCATCACGTTCCAGTCGGTGTTTTACGTTAAAGTCGTGCCCCACGCCCTATTGGGTAATACTCAAATGAATTGAGCTTTCCGGGTCCCCATTAGTTCAAATCAATTCAATTCAGACTTTACCACCCCATGACTCGGAAGAAAAAAAAAATGTTTAATTCTCATTTTATAAACTTCAACACGTTATAAACATAAATGTCAAAAAAAGGGTATCTAAAAAACTAAACTTAACATTCAA